>CAEGAF010114399.1:0-11513 GCA_903067075.1 Micropoecilia bifurca
GAGAACAATCTGAACAGAACATAATTATATTATTTATGCCACTAAATAATCTAATTAAATTGTACTATAATTTATATAAAATCATTGAACACTGGAAGTGATTTGTCTCTTGCTGGTGATTCACATCCAATTTGTATTTTATAAAATTCAGAATGAAAACAAATTACAGATTGCAGCACTTCCAAATTCAAATGATTTCACATCAGAGGTTGAAAGTATGCATGGCCAAAAACAGCAACCTTTCTGTACTCCATCTAGCCTTGCTGTTATTTGTTGAAAGTTTTGCTCTCTCTTGCTGAATGAGACCTTTCTCAATGCGTGATAGAATGTTACCTTTAAATAGCTTCTTCTTATGACTTCACTTTAAACACCGCACTGATATCGGCAGTAGTTAACTCTGAGTCTTCTCCTCTCTGTTGTCAACACAAACAGAGCTTGGTATGGTGCAAAAATAGTTAGCAAACTTCAGTTTGAATGTGAAAATGTTCTGCAAGTGTAACGTTCTCTGAAGCCTGACAGGAAGTCCTGTTTTCAGATGTAGTTAAAGGATGAACTGTGTGTCTCTGTCCTTCTCTAGGGCTGGGGAGTCCGACGCATCACGTTTGTTGACAACGCCAAGATCTCGTACTCCAATCCGGTTCGACAGCCACTGTATGAGTTCGAAGACTGCCTCGGAGGTGGGAAATCAAAAGCTACAGCAGCTGTTGACCGTCTTACTAAAATCTTTCCGGGTGTGGTGAGTCAAACAGCAAAGATTCATGTCTGGGTTATAACCTACTATACGAGATCAGCGTTTGTAAAATCTTCAAACAAATGGAAATATTTGTCATCTCGTCATTTTAATAATTATGAGTCGTTTTTCTAACCTCGTTCTTCAAAAGACTCTGTCGCGTAAAGAAAATTATTAGATAGTATAGTAATTAAAATTTCTCCCTTGTTGAATGGTCATATCTAAAGTGTCCAAAATGAGGAGAAAATGAGAATCCATTTTATCTGGATATTAATGGACCAGTTTCATTACTTTAGTAATTAATGACTGGCTCCACTGAGGGAGAGATTTTGGTTGGATTAGCAAATGAAAAGGCAGCCAATAACTCAAAGACTGGCTCAGATTGGGTGCGATAGAGCTCACTCATTATTAAGCCTCTTGGAATTGCGTGGACCGTATGCATATTTATCATTTTTAATTATCTCTGTACACCTGTGTGCATTTTACAAGTTTTGCTGATTGTAAACTGTGTTCCTAATGAGGCGGCTAATGCCCCATTGTCTGTTATTATGTAATATATAATATCTGGCCTCAGAAATTGTGTTCTTCTGACATATGGCTGAAATAATTTAATGCATACAACCCATAAACACCACATGTTGGTCAATTACCTAACAACATTAACAGTTTTTTCTGATATTAGATTACTCTGAATATTAAGCAAACCTCTGAAAATCTATTTAGATAAAAATGTTGTCATTCTCTTAATTGTGAATTCAGACTCATTTTTTTAAGTAAAATCATCTTTGAGTTTTTAATCTTCCCAAATTTGAATGTCTTATCATCCGTCTACAGATTGTCTGAAATTACGCTGAACTCTGGCCTGCACCTCGTTTGTATTGCAGTCACGACTGTGCAATTGTTTTTGCCGGTAATGAGATACAGTGGTCTGAGATAATAATGTCACCTGTGATGTGCTTTGTAAAATGCACACGCAAGCAGGTGTCACCCCATCATGTTTATTTCCAAGCCTCTGTCTCTGTCTTTTTTTTTATTTTCTTTTTTTCCTCTGCTTCTGGGAAAAAGAATAGGAAGCAAAGAACTCTGCCCATTTTCAGGCACAGCAGTTGAATCTATGTGTTCCCTTTTATTAAGGATTTCTTCTTTCCTTTTCTTTTTTTTTTCATTGGGTTGTTTTTCTACAAATATGGGAGCATCAGGTGCTGAAGGCACAGAACTCCAATAATTGAAGTGAGAAAATATGGATCAGAAAAGGTCTTGGTGTCGAAGGGAGCAGCAGGTTTTATATTTTGACTGTGCTGAAAAAAATGTTGGGATAGCTGGTGGAGTTGCCAGTATTTTGTGGTTTGGTTGATGGATAAATCCTGTAATATTGAGTCATCATAAAGTCTTCGCTATAAGCGTTTTCCACACTGAAATTTCATTTTCTCTCTTGCCTGCAAGCTGGTGATATTTATTGGGGTTATTGGAATGTGATTACTATCTGTACAGTGTGAACTCACCAATCGACTGCTTAGCAACACTTACGTCAAAGTTAAATGTAAATGTAACACTTTGTTAGCAGCTCCCACTCTTGAAGTGTGCTTAGAGAAGCCTGGGAAATTTACTGATTCAGTAAAAGCTGCTCTTCTTATTAAAATATCTCACCTCATCCTTTCCCTTTTCTGTTTGTCACTTGAAATTACTCTTGACATTTCCAATTCTTTCATGGTGACAAATCCAGACGTAGCAATTCAGTTTTTGGAATGAACAAGCAGCGACTTGACTTTTCTCTCTGGGATTTTATTTCCAGTCAAAACTGTTAATGTCAATGATGTGGCTTTTTTCTAAACATTTTGGAGAAATGTGTGAGCAAGAAAACATAGATAAAAAGGCTTAATTAAATCAACATTTACATTCTTTAGAATGATAATTACAATTTCTATACCCCCTGCAATATGATGTTAAAACTGTTGATTTTTTTAATTAGAATCTTTAGAAGTGGCTAAAAATCCTCACAATAATACATTTTCCTTAATATAATTTTGTTTAAAGGTTATTTCGGTGTTGAAATGTTTTAGGTGTTTATTTCAATAAATCACGAATATAGAATAAACGATTAGAATATTTGCTCCTGGTTGCAGCAACACAGTGGATTGCCTATCGTCACGTCTAAAATAACAAAAATATGTGGAATATAATGCGGTTAAAAAACAATAAATGGTTTTATGAATATTTTAGTGTGACTTAGGTTTTTTGTCATAATAATTCTTACTTTATAAATATGTAGACTGTTTGATAAACCATGTAATCAAAAGCTAAAACAGTTTCCTGTGTCCGTGCGGTTGTCAAAAATATAGCCTTGTGTGTAAGAAAAAGAAAATATTTTCAGCAATCAAAAAAGAATAAATGGGGCTAAATTGCCAACTTCGTTTGACTTTTGGTAGGAACTTCTTTTAACTTTTTGTTTCAATCAAACTATAAAAAAGCCAAAGCCTCAGAAGACGTCTGAAAAACAGACTGGGAGAATTGCAATAAAAGGGTTCACTGGGGGCTGAAAGTACAGCAGTAGGTGGTACTATTGAAGCTTTATGAAGTGCTCTAATTTGCCAAACTACTGGCACTGACGTTTCCACATGAAAAAATTAACTCTAAAAGGTAGCTGTTGAGTGAAACACTTTTTCCCTCAGTTATTATTGTCCATTATTCCTACAGTTCTTGGTTTTTCTCTTTACAATTGCAGTCAAATGTTTACATTGAGTCATATTTGGTGTCTATGCTATTTGGGCTTATAGTGATTTAGTTGAGATGCTTTTGTCCCCAGGTGGATTGATTGACAACATAAAACTACAGTGACAATGAAAAAAAATTAGATGCGTATTTGATTTAATTCATTGTGGTTTTCTTTTAATTTACATACAGGACCTGATCTTTAAACAGTTTGCATGTTCTGGTGCAAACTTCATGCCAAACATGATCTGTAAACATCACGCAAACATGATTGCATCAGTAAAATAACAGGTGCCTTCATGAAAATCAGAAAGTGCAAAACTGGGAGGAGGAGATGCAAATGCATTAACTTACCACCTATAACGCAATTTATTAAGCCGGAACCACATTGTGAGTGCTGTTTTTGTATTTATAACTACATTTTTGAAAAATGGGTGCAAAAATATCTGCGGCCACTGTGGCAAGGAGGAGGCATTGCTACAACAATAAAATACATTGCTTGTGAAATATTTAAGAAATATTAAACAATAATATTAAATTGAAAGATGAGAATTATCACCCAGTAATGCCACTTTTGGCAGGATTACCAAATAATCCCAGCACACAGTTGAAGGTTTTGGGTTCGCATAAGAGTCCTTCTCTTGATCAGATGAATTATAAACCTGAGTTTGCTGTGGATGGTGATGCTGGTGTTCTCAAGTTTATGAGAAAATTGAACCTCTGTGGTTCCTGGATTGTTCCTAAACCCACTGATGGTGGCGGTTTGAGTCTCTTTCCTCATTCAACTTTTATGCTACTGTAATTTGGAACAAACTTCCAACAAACAGCAAAACTGCTGAAACAATGAGTTCCTCTTAATCAAAGCTAAAATCCATTTTCTTTGGGTTTTAGCCTTAGTTAATATGAGCTATACGTATTATGGACTAAAACTTAAATTTTAGTCCATAGACTAACTTTTCTTTACTTTATTATTTCATTGCAATGTATCCCTTTTAAAATTTTATTGTTTTATGTTTTCATCATTTAAAGCACTTGTTACTGAAACATACCATAGAAATAAAACTTCCTTCCTTTGCCTTGCTTGGCCAAAGACAAGACTAGCATTTACACGCAGACATGCTATAAGGTGTCTTCACTTCAGCTTGTATGTCCAAACCTAACAAGGCCACTAATTATTATTTCACTGCTCATTTCCACAGACCAGTCACTCTCTAATGTTGGCTGCCACGTACTTGGCCTCTGTTTATACACGCAGTCATTTCATCCAAGGCTTAATAAGGTTGCCTCTGCTTTCATTTCCTCTTTCAGAGCGCCGAGGGCTACAATATGAGCATCCCAATGCCTGGCCACCCAGTGAATTTCTCTCAGGCTACGCTTTCCCAGGCCCAGAAAGACGTGGTGCAGCTGGAGAAGCTCATTTCAGAACACGATGTGGTGTTTTTGCTCATGGACACAAGGGAGAGCCGCTGGCTGCCCACTGTTATAGCTGCCAGCAAGAGAAAGGTAAGAAAGGAACAGTACAGCACGTGAAATGAACTCACACCAGTGGCTTCGGGTTGAAGTTCAGGAGCAATTAAAGTTCAATTTTATTTTACATACGCACAATGACTGACATAATGACGCGTGACGTCAAAGTGGACACCTGCAGTGGAGCACACTGAGCAAATTATCACAATGCTTTGTGAGGCTTTTTGGCCACTTTTAACTCATTAGTGCTTATTGTACATTTGATGGGCGGCTCTCTTCCACCACCTTTGTCACAGGAAACAGCTGTTTACAGCACAAAGGTCTGACAAAGGGTTTTCCATATTACACAGTATATGAAGCCTTTTACTATAAGAATTTACACTGGCTTTATGTCAGCAAAGGCTCTTAAAATGTAAAACACCACTTGTGAACATACTATGAAAATTACCTGTGAACGCCTATGTGAATTACCTTGGATTGACCATAAACCTATTCTAATTTATGCAAAATGCAATGTTGTAATTTCCTGGTTTGGTTGCAGCATTTCTATAATCACGTTACGCAGTAACTAATCAGGGTTTGTGACCATTGCAGTATATAGACAGAGATATTAGAAGAACAAAGGAAACTGTTGCTGTGACAGTCATTATTCTGCTTTTACTTAACACTGAAGTGCGACTCTTACTATTTATTTTCCTTATTTTCTATAATAAATCATGTCTATTGCGCATAAAGCCAGGAACTTGTGTTTCTCTTCCTATTTTGCTACACAGTGAAGTGTTTACTTTGCTGATTAGTTTTTTAATGGATGGCTCAGCTGAGCAGTCACTGGGTTTTTTGTGAGAAGAGGTTGCTTTTTTAAAAAATCAGGTCTTGTTATTAGAGACGGTGCACATTATGAAGCATTGCTTATGTTAACTAAGTTAACTAATTTGCTACTTTCCTGTAGTGTTGGTGTTTTAGATGACACCAAAAACCAGATCATTGTAGACAAATTTGGAGAGCACAGACACAGAAAGCATTTATACAATGATAAATGAATGAAGTTAACAGACTGACAGTTGAAGTTAGACAAGTAAACTAATGAGGTGAAGAAGAGTCCTGAGTCACTGATTCCATGCACACCACCGTCCTTTTATTAATTTTGGTATTATTTAGAAGTAAGCAAAGTTTTAGAGTTGACAGAGCTGACTTTCTTAAACTTAGAGGCCACTAAATCAAAGAGTTATTTTGGTTGACTTCAATTTTTAATTTGTGTGGGTTTAAACTAAAATGTTTGCAGATTGAAAATTACTGAATAGAAACATTAATTTCAATATCCTTTTACACAATTTATCTTTTTTTTCTTTTTTTTTTTTTTTTCTTACTGCTTAGCTTTGGCCAAGACATTATGAACTGTCATAACACAGGAGTGAAAACAGAAGGACATTTAAAATGTGAAGGCTGCAGATAGGTGGGCAGTCATAGTAGAAATAAAGGATGTCTTTGTCGGCTGCATTGTTCTGATGAATAAAGGATCTGATTTTCGCCACGCACCACAGGTTACAGCAGAAATTTGAATTTTTTTCCTAATATTAAATAAATATCTAGAAATGAGTATCTAGAAATGATGCAAAACCAAAGGCCATGTCATTCATTGCTTTATGGTTACTCTGTTTGGCTGCCCTTATTACTCCTCCTAGGAATCATCTGTTAGTGATCTACTAAGTCATCAGATGTTTTTTTTATTATGCCTGTACAGAACTTGATTGTGCTTGTTTATCCTCAGACATTAACCAATCTTCAAATCAAATGAGGCACTGAATTTTCACACAGGCCAGAAATTGGATAAGTCATCAATAACTTTTATTTTACCAACTTGGACAATATATAAGTCAAAGAAAAAGTAACACCACAACTAATCCTTTCAAATGCTTCCCTGGCTTCCACAAGGTTTTCAATAAATAAGAAACAAGTTTCTTTTAATCTATTTTCTCAAATTCTAATGCATAATATTTGTGTAAAATGTTCTTGTGTTTAATGAAAAAAATACTTTTTAATAACCATGTCATCATCTTTCTCTCCTCAGCTCGTGGTGAATGCTGCTTTAGGCTTCGACACGTTCGTTGTAATGCGACATGGTCTGAAGAAATCTCCCGTCAGTCAAAGTGTTTCCACGACTACAGACTCCTCTGCTTCCTGTTCCTCTGCTTCCTCATCATCTTCCACTCCGGCCGGAGCTGCGCCCGGTGTCCCAGGATCCTCTCTGTTCTCCAACATCCCAGGGCACAAGTTGGGCTGCTACTTCTGCAATGATGTTGTTGCTCCAGGAGACGTGAGAAAAGCTCTTAACATCCATACAACCACCTCATAAAACACACATTCTGCAGCAGTGCATACGGTGTCTTGGAAAACTGGTCACACCTCTTGGATCTTTTCATATGTTGCCATGTAATAACCACAAACTTTATGTGATACTTTGAGTTTTATGAGATAGACCAACACAACCAAAATGGCATATATGCCAAACAGTATTGGTGATATTGTTTGGTCTACATGCTTCATCCTGAATATGCAAACACCATCACTGCACCATGAACTGGCTGTGGTTTTCTTGGACCACCACCAGGAGAGGTGGTCAGGTTTTATAGGAATATGACATAATTCCAGGGAAAATCCAGAAGAAAGCCTTTTAGAAGCTGCATAAAGCTTAAAACTTGGATGGAGGTTCGTCTTCCAGCAGGACATTAACCCTAAACAAACAGCCAGAACTCTGGTGAAATTATTTAGATCAAACTGTATTCATGTCTTATAGGTAACACAATTGCAGTTGTTCTGATAACTCTCTGTATCCCAGCAGCAAGATACTTAGGATAATTATTTATAATTATTTATTCTTACAACTCTCTATTATAAATCTGCTGGGGACAGAAAAGACAGATTGAATATTTTTAAAACAAGCTGATCCAGTCCAATAACTAATTTCAGTGCTGATAATTTTTTGCAGTTTCTACATAGGAGTTTCTTTTTGCCCATCTAATTGTTTCCGCTTGCTTTAAAGAAAAATTGCACATAACGTGGACCTAACTCAACCTATACACTTCAGAAAAATCTTACTTTTTCCATCACCCACATCCTGCTTTTGTCCTCTGACAGCCTTTGTTTTCACCCTTTTGTCTTTTTTTTTTACCCTCCCTCATTACCTTTTCACGTGAGTATTGTTTGAGCTGCGTTCATCAGTTATGAAAGGCCAAAGCCATTTTCTAGAAACCTGCTTTATTCTGCGTTGACTTCTACAAATACCGCCCCCCAGTCACAGATTATAGTAATATTATCATCAGAATTAGAGCCAACAGGCTGCTTTCACTGAAATTTACATGTAGAAGAGTTTCAGTTTTGGGGAATGAATGGGGGAAAAAATGTCAATAATGTATTGCTGATACAAGTCGCTTTTGTTTTGTAGACTTCTGGGTGTTATTACAAATATCTCATTACTGTGACACCGATCAGCCTTCATAAGGAAATGAAACAAGCCTCTGGACTCTAACAAGTTTTCCTTTCCATCTGTTGCTGATCAACAGCGTTTATAGCACAATTACTATTTGATAAAGTGCAATTTTTGCAGACACTAATGGCTCATCTTTCCGTCTATTGACTGGAGAGATGGCCCTGCAGTCAATGAGAGGGACAAGCTAATGGTGCCGTTTATAAAAACATAGTTGCATCTATAAAAGCCTACTGAGATGGAAATGCAACAGCGTCTGCCAATGCGTCTCAACAGCTTGTGATCCTGAATTTGCCCTTTGTACTTTCAGACATGAGCGTCATGCAAAGGAGATTTTCTTCTACTTAAAAGCCATTTGCACTGGTGCTGTTATTCTTTACTTTCACTGAATGTGTCAGGCTTTATTTAAAATGATTGAGTTAGTGTTTTCGTTCTCTGTTTTTGGTGACTAGTCGACCAGGGATCGGACCTTGGATCAGCAGTGCACCGTCAGCAGACCAGGCCTTGCCATGATCGCTGGAGCTTTGGCTGTGGAGATGATGGTGTCCATCCTACAGCACAGTGAAGGGTACGTGTCTCCACCATTATTCTGAGTGACTTGGTCACTTGATTCTCTAATGGAAATATTTTTGCTAAAAAATAACCTTAGTATCAGCCGGTGTGCAAAACAGATGATCAGTAAATTCTAGAAATTAAATTATTGCAAAATTATCTCCATTTAGTTAATCATATGACCTTATATGTGTTTTCTGAGCTAAAAATCAACATATCAATCCATAATAGTGTTGGTTTATAGATAGGAAAAAAATGGTTAATGCAGTTAAAGCGCTTTACATTATGCCACATTCACCTAGTTGCACTTTTTAATGTGCAAACATTCACACATTGGTATGTGACTTGGGATTAAGTCTTTTTCTCAGGGGCAGATCAACAAGTGACAGGGAGAAACTAAACTCCAGTCCAAAATCTTCTGATTGCAAAATGCCAACTCTCCCCACTGAGCTGCCGTTGCCTCATGGCGGTGCTCATTTTTAATGCTTTGATTAAACAAAAAAAATTTCAGAATTTGACTTGCTGTTCATGGTTAGAGCCAATCAGCTTTGTGTGTTTCAAGTTCCTGTGCCCTCATTTTCATAAATCAGGAATAAATCTGTTGCGGTTCGGATTTACACTTCAAAGAAGAATAAACATTGGCTCATAAGGTTACATTTATTTTTGAGGTATTTGATTTTGTTCAAGACTTTGTGTAAATATCTCTCAATTCTTTGTAAATGAAATTATCAATATTCATGTTTCTTATGGGTTTTTTCTTATATCAAAGTCTGCCCTGCTGTAAACATAAATACAGTGATGGAGCGAAAGAGTTTATGCTGCAGTTTTGATGCAGAAAATCTACAACATCCAAAGCCTCTCCTCAGTAAGCCATTAAACTTGCTTTGTAGTGCAGGTCCCTGATGTCCTGATATTCTGTCATCAAGCAGCCGATCACCCTCTCACTGAGCTGTCCTTTGGGAGGCTCCCAGATGGCTACTCTTGTTTTTATTCATGAAGCAAATCAGTAATTTCACTTGAGGGTTTTCATCCCATTCTTCCCATTTGAGGGATGCATTTTTCTTCAAATAGTGCTGCATCTTCGCTCTAAACACCATAATACAGAGAAATAAAAATCAGCACTTTTGCTTCTAATATCCTTTACACCTGAATGTGAAGTGAATGATGCACTTTTGAAGGAATTGTACAGATTACTGCCTTAGGAAGTAGCCCTTAGCACCGGCAGCCGTTTGAATTTTAAGTGAACTTTGATGACATTGTCTTATCTATGGAGGAGCGCTACAGCTGATGTTTTACTGCACTGCAGGCATTTTGTGTCGCTACTGTTTTAGATTTTTTTCCCACTTTAGACACCAAGGTTCAGTGAACTCTTAAGTTCTCTTTGTGATCTATGGTTGCTTTATATTTTCTGCACCTAGTTCATCCTTTTTGCAAAACATTGAAGGAAATGTTTTCCTGCCTATCGAGTGTGTAGTCATGTGCACCGCTGTGTGTCTGTAAAAAAATAGAGTTGTGCAAGTGTGTGTTTGTACTAAAGAGGCCACTTGCCAGGCCTGATGGGATGGCTATTTTATCTTAGAGTGTTTTGAAATACAGTATGCAGTTACGCAGCTGTTCTTTTCTTCTAGAATGAAAAGCTTCAAGACCAGAATGAGTTTTCTTGTGCTGTCTTTGCTCTTAGGGGTATCTTGCTTCAGTCTTTCCAATAAGATCTACTTCTTTTAAGTTGGCACTCAATGCATGTTCTTTTTGTTGCGTTTTAACCCGCTCATATTGTGCTTTTATCCCCAGAAGTCCCCAAAAGCACATATTTATTTCTCTGTTCCGAGTCACACATAATTGGCACGTAGGTATTCAAGCAGTTTGACAGACACTGACTTTGTAAAACCACTGTCAACTCAGTGTGAAATGTTGATAATTGTTGTTCGCATAAAGAAAAGTTTTTTTCAAACTGGTTAGGTTTACTCGTAGTCATGGAGCTCATACAAAAGCTCAAGTGTTCCTTCTGTCTGCATTTCAGATCTGAAAGCACAAATAAGCTCAGTGTCTTTTTGTACTCATGCCAAGTTTGAATTATGTGTTGCTTTGTATTTGGCCAACATCTCAGAAGTGCAAAAAGCTACCATGGAAAAAGCACGTTGGGCTGAAAGAGGAACACCCATACAGTTAAAACCAGACCATTGACTGAAAAGGAACATAACCTTTAGAGTTTTTTTCTTGCGTTTTTCAAAGTTTACGTACAGTTTCATAGCAGATTTTCCTTTTAGTCCACACAATAAATATTTTATATCTCTTTCTCATGGCTGGGAGCAGTAGGGCGCCCGGCTGCATTGCGACAAAGTCATTGGGGCAACATGATTTGAAAAACCCCCCAAAACAAAACAACAAACAGCAGTGATGGATTACATCAGGGCTGCTCATTACGTCGATCGCGATCGACCCGTCGATCGCAGAAAGGTTTTGAGTCGATCTCCGCAGCAGATGACAAACTGATAGCCGCCATGACGCTGAGACCAGAACTTCCTCTTCTGACAAGCTTATCAAAATATTCACTAAGATCCTAAACGTTTT
>CAEGAF010114402.1:0-13590 GCA_903067075.1 Micropoecilia bifurca
GTTAAAAAAGTAAATAATTGACCCACAAGGTGTCAATATCAATCAAATCCAGTGGAAAATATTCAAAATACACAGAAATGGAAAGTTCAATTTTTATTAAACCCATTTTAGTATATAAACCAACGTTAATTTGATTTTTTAAAAATGGGTGTTAATCTTTTAACACTTTCAAAAGTGTTACTTTAATACCTGCTGACTTGGACACATATAGACACTTTTGGGTGTTAATTCAACACCAGCATTTTTTCTGTGTGGAGTTTTGTGTATCGTCTCTTAATTCATGAGTTCATCACATTTATAAACACACACAGCCTGTCAGTGCTGACCGACCTCACGGTTCTGTCTGGTTCTGTCTGGCTCTGGTTCTGGTTCTGTCTGGCTCTGGTTCTGGTTCTGTCTGGTTCTGGTTCTGCCTGGTTCTGGTTCTGGTTCTGGACCTACCTGAGGCGGGAGTGGCCCGTTTGGACAGCCCGTGTCTCTCTGACTGCCTCTCGAACATCAGCTCGCTGCGGGACTTGATGCTGTAATATTCCTCCGCTGCAGCGATGTATCCCACAGAGCTGGATCGCCGTGGCAACGCTCCGTCCCACGGCGGCTCGTCGTCGGCCGGGTGGGTCATGTGGAGGATCCGGGGCAGCCGCTCCAGGAAGAACTGCACAAAACGTTGATTCATATTTATTTTATGTTAGAAGAGACAAGAAGAGACTTTAAAATCCTGTAGTTAGTTTAGAATCACTGAACCAAACGTGGAGAAGCTTCAGCTTCTATGCACCATAAATCTGGAACAAACTCCAGTCCAGTTCATCTTAAAAGTTCAGCAAAAACACAAAATCTCACCAAATATTTTTAGTGAAAATAACCTAGTTTAAAAGAAACATTTCAGCAAGATAGAGATGTTTGTTTTAAGTCAATAATTCTTTAATAATAATAATGATTAAATCCACAGACAGATTATTTCACTTATGCATCAAAAATCTGGAACAAACTTCCAGAAAACTGAAAAACAGTCGAAACACTGACCTCCTTTAAATCAAGGCTGAAAACCCACCTGGGTTTAGTTAATAAATTAAACATTAACCAACATTTATTGATGATTTTAATGACAATCATCAAAATGTAAAGTTTGTTTCTGACTGTTTGATGTTTTTATTGTTGAAATGTGCAGCACAAAAAAACTGATAGTTAACAAGACATTCTCCCATTTCATACGTTAAATAATCAACCAGAGGAAATAGGAGTTTAGTCTTTTCATCAATATTAATCAAATGAACTTGATTGATTTAGTGTTTGGTTTTCTGACGATTTGTCCTCTGATGAACTTTAGTTTCTCTGTTCTGTCTTTTCTTTCTCTCTTTCCTGTGTAAAGTTTCAGTTTGTCTACCACTGTGTGTGGAATGGGAGCCATAAAACATGTTAAATGTTGTGTTTTCTACCTTCTTGGTCCATTCAGACATGACATGTGTGCTGGGGGTCCTGAAGTGCAGGTTGAGAACGACGACACAGTTCAACACCACGATGGTGACGAGAACCATGATGAACATCAAATATCTGAGAAAACACATTAAAACATCAGTAAACATTTAAATGATCCATCAAACATTCAACATTTACAAGTATTTCTGTCTAGTTTCTACTGCAAATATCTGAATAGGTTGGATATGAAACAAAACTAATTTAACTTTTCAGCAACATGTATGAGTTTAAGTAAATATTTCCTTAATATTAATGAAAAATAAAAGTTCTAGTTCTACTTGTAAATTATTTCACTTATAACATGGAAAATATTTTCTAATCAATCAACATCAAGGCAGTTCAAAGAGCTTTACTTCATAAAAACACAAAAATAAAAAGTCATATAAAATTAGTCACTAATTGAGAAACCGGAAACAGATGTAACATATTAATGCAGTGTTTGATCAAAACCATCAAAACTTATCAAACATGTTGGTTAATGTTTCATTTATTACGGTTCTAAGGTAAATCTGAGATTTCAGCCTGGATTTAAAGGAGGTCAGTGTTTCGGCTGTTTTTCAGTTTCTTACAGATTTTTGGTGCATAAGTGAAATAATCTGCTAGTGGATTTAATCATTGTTATTAAACAATTATTGACTTAAAACAAACATCTATATCTTGCTTAAAAGTTACTTTTAAGTTAGTTTTACTCATTTATTTGCACTAAAATCTAAACCAAAAATACTTGATAAGATTTTGTGTTTTAACTGTGAAACCAGCATAAGAACCAAAAAAGCAAATTTATTGTTGCTCCGTCCAATTTAATCTTTGTTGTAATTTTTATTTAAATTATTTTTATGCTACAACAAAATCTCCAGTTCACTCTGAAAGCTTAGAAAGTCCTGGACTAAAAACAAGTAAAAAATATATTATAAAAAATTATTTAAAGACAATCAGGAACTCTAAAGTGTTTGTTCCAGTAGATATTGAAAAATAAAATTATTTTTTCCTACTTGACTATGAGGGGGACAGACATGGACGTCTCCGGCAGCCGCTGGGAAATCAGGAGCAGGAAGACAGACTGAGCCAGCAGGACGGAGATGGACAACGTCATCTTCTCCCCACCTAAAGGAAAAACACACAAACCTTCATCTTCACCTAAACACACAAAAACAAGACTTCACTTCACCTAAACACACAAAAACAAAACATCTTCTCTTCACCTAAAGGAAAAACACACAAACCTTCATCTTCACCTAAACACACAAAAACAAAACATCTTCTCTTCACCTAAAGGAAAAACACACAAACCTTCATCTTCACCTAANAAAAAACAAAACATCTTCATCTTCACCTAAACACACAAAAAACAAAACATCTTCATCTTCACCTAAACACACAAAAAACAAAACATCTTCATCTTCACCTAAACACACAAAAACAAAACTTCATCTTAACCTAAACACACAAAAATAAAACTACATCTTCTCCCCACCTAAAGGAAAAACACACAAAACTTTAAAAAAAACCTGGGTTCAACAGCATGAAACCAAAACATTTTACAAGTTTGACAAGTTCTAACACTTTATTATGAAGGAGTTTAAATTAATGTCATAAACATGGAGACCTCATGAATGTTTACAGCCGTTTTCATGGACTGTCATTCACTGTCATAAATAATGACATTTTAATGCAAAGTTGTGTTGAAAGATGCCTTAAAATCAATCAAAAGTGTTAATTATAATGATATTTAATGTAAATTTGTATAAAAAGTGAATTTAAAAAGTGTCAACTTTGCTTTATTTGGTAATGACATTTAATTTCAAAGTTGTATTAAAACTTGCATTAAAGGTGTCAGTTATAATAATATTTTAATGCAAAATGAATTAAAAGTTAAGTAAAAATACATTAAAACTGTCAACTTTGGTTTATTTGGTAAATACTGTAATATTTTAATGCAAATTTGCACTTAAACTTGCAGTAAAAGTCCATTAAAGTGTCAACTTTGCATTAAAATCTCATGTTTTATTGAATGACACTCCATGACAGTCATAAATATCCATGAAGACTCCTTCCTGTTCCTGACAGGAAGTCATATATAGCTTCAGAATAAAGTTATATATGAGTTTGTAAAGCGTCTGAGGGTCGGGCGGAGCGGCTGTGCACTGACTGTCAGCAGGCAGGTAGTAGACCAGCGAGGCCAGGAAGGAGATGAGGACACAGGGGATGATGATGTTGACGATGTAGAAGAGCGGCTTGCGCTTGATGACCAGGTAGAAGGTGATGTCCTGGTGCTTGTTGCTCTCCATAGGAATGTGCTTGTAGGTGTTTTTCTTGGCCGGCCGGTGGATGATCTCCCACTCGCCGTTCTCTGCAGGAACAAACTTCACATCATCAGATCATAATTTACAAATTATTCTCAATCTAATCTCCATTTTGATTCCCATCAGAGTTCCTGCTGCAGTTTATCAATAAATCTAAGATTTTAATTACATTTTGATAATGAGTTTGTCTGCCTTTCTCTGTGACAGAATATTTCTAATTTAATGGATATCAGAGGTAAAAGAAAAAGTTCTCGATGTAAATGTGAAAACATTTTGGTTATTGTGTCAGATAAGATTCATGTTTTTCAGATGTTAAGCAGAGAAACTTGTTTTCTAGAATGTGAATTTTTCCAGAGACAAACTGTTGCATCCTCAGTGCACTAAGGAGCTTCATCACAGATCCTTTCTCTGCCGCTCAACATGTTCATGTTTTCATAACCATGTTTTACTGAAAAGTAAAAACAAGTTTATCCAGAAACTTTGACTGAAAAGCCGACTTTGTTGTAACCAAATCAGCTCTTATATATATCTAGAAGTATACTGATATATATAAAAATCTAGAAGTGACCGATATACATATATACATATATAAATATGAAGGCCCTGATACACTATTGTAAAAATCCCTTTCAGGTTTTGGGTCTACAAAAATATCTGACTACTTTACTTGTTTTGGCTGCATTTTCGACTGAGTCTAAAATTTTGGCCCTGATGGCAGAAAGTTTTACCCTTAAAGTTAAAAGTATAAAAGTTGCCTGTGAAGCTGGCCGGGTCGATGATGATCCACTCCACTGTGTGCTGGTGAGTTTCGTTCCCGTCCGGCTTCAGCAGCATCTTGATCTCTTTGGCGTTGTAGGTCAGGGAGCTGCGGAAACACACGGAGCGTTTACGCCTCCTGACCTGCAGGAGGCGCCGTTTCATCGCCGCCTACCTGAATTTGAGCGTGCAGTTCTGCCAGTCGAAGGGGAAGAAGTTGACGTTGATGGAGCAGGAGGAGCGGAAGATGGCGGGAGGCAGCCAGTAGCAGAGACCAGACGGATCCACCAGGACGTTGCTGTAGTAGGCAACCTGGAACTGGGCGTCGTTACTAAAGACAGGGAGCGATGACGTCACGATGACATCACAGTGACATCACTGCAATCAGATAAACTACCATATTTTCCGCACTATGAGGCACACCGGATTATAAGGCGCACCTTAAAAAAAATGGCCTATTTTAAAACTTTTTTCATATATAAGGCGCATCGCATTATAAGGCACATAGAATAGACGCTTAAGTTTGGGTTGCCAATTTGTTCCATACTCTATTATTATAAAGTCCCCGAATACTTTATATAGTCGCTGCCCCAGTCCTTGTTTCACTCACGGTGTTGGTGTTGCTATATTTTGTCCAACTGCTTTCTGGGTAACAGACCAACCGACACGCTGCCACCGCAGCCTCTGTCTCTCTTCCCCCCAGGCTTTAAATGTATTATCAAACTTTATTAATAAACCAGCGTTCTGACAACTATCCCAGCATGCACTGCACACTTCTTCTTCTACGGGGGAAATGAAGTCAAGGGCTGCTTACTGTAGTTGCTAGACCTGTTGTGGCTCAATATTGGTCCATATATAAGGCGCACTGGATTATAAGGCGCACTGTCGGCTTTTGAGGAAATTAAAGATTTTTATGTGAGCCTTATAGTGCAGAAAATATGGTATTCATACCCCGACCCACAAGATTATTAAAAAAATATGTACTATTTATTTTTTAATAATATATTCAATGGGTTTTTGCATTTATGAAACACAGAACATGCCAATAATTAACCCTCAGAGGATAAAACGAAAAATAAAATAAAATTTTACTTGTCTAATTTCAAGTGAACTAGAAACTAGACAAAAGTAGCATTCATCTATACTTTTTTGCTAATATTTTGTAGTAAAACAAGTTTGTCAAACAAAATGGCTGCCCTGCCTGTGCTGATGTTACGGAAACTCAAGAAGAGCATCGCTGAAAAAAACAGCAATTTTACAGGAATGTAAACTTTAAACAACAAAACTTTGTTTAATATTTGCCCTGATTTGTATAAAACATAGTTTAACTTGTTTTCCAGGACGATCTCTGGCAGCCACACCATGCTGGGCGGCAGGCGCAGCATGTCGATGCTGTCGAACTCGCTGGTGTTCCACGACAGCCGGTAGTCGCTCCATGTCTGCGTCAGAGAAACGCAGATCAGACCGGAGGCTTGGTTTGATTTAAAATAAAAACCACTAACGTACGTGTTCGATCCACACGTTGGTCAGCAGCGTCTCGTCTACTTCTTTCTGCAGAAGATAAAAGTTACATCACGTCAGAAGCACCATGATGCTGCAGCTGTAGGACGGGGAGAACAGATGCATGCCACACTTTTCAGGTAGGGCTACAACTAACGGTTGTTTTAGTAATTGATCATTCTGATGATTAATTGAATAATCAAATAAAAAAAGGGGAATGTTTTACAGACTTTTTTTAACTGCTTAAACTTTTTTATCCAATATTAAAAATGCATTAATAGAGTCAAATAAACAAATAAAGGATTCCTTTAGTGCCATTATGTATCAAACTCAAGGCCCCGGGGCAAAAAACGTTTTTCTGGCCTCTCCAGTTTTTTGTGATTCCACATTTGCAAATATTTCTGCAAAATCCACAGATTCCTGCATTGTTTCACACTAATTCATAACTCAATGCAAATTTTTTTTAAAATGATAAAAAAAAAAACTTGGATTTAAGTGACTGATAACTCCAGCCTGCAGGTGGTGCTGTTTCCTACCTTACCACACTGATGCCTCAGCCTTACTTCATATCAGCCGAGATCAATAAGGTACATTTACAGCAGAACAAATATTCCTATTGTAAAAATAGCAAATATTTTAGAATCTGTGAATTTGATTGCAAAAAAAAGACAAAAACAAGATATTTATTGATAGGTGATCAGTTTGTTAATGGTTTTATCGTTACATCCAGGCAGTCGGTCCATGAACATATTCATGATCTTTTTATGGTTTGATTCTGAGCAGGCGAAGATAAATCTGCTCCTTGAGGGATTTTGGGTCAAACCTTCTACAGACAAAGATGTTTTAATTTAAAACGCAAAATGTATTTAATGTGCAGCTTTGGCTTAATTGCTGCTCTTCAGGTGTTATTTTTTAGTCATTTGTAAAGTCTACATATTCCAGTTAATGATTAACCAAATCTGAATTAGTTGATTATTTCAGTAGTTGGTTCATCAGGATTAATCTCTGCAGCCATAATTTCAGGTAAACATGTTTTTGCAGGTCTGTCCGTTTCCTACCAGGGAGATGAGGTTGGACAGGGTCAGCGCCAGGTAAACGTCCACGACCTCCTGCTGCTTCTCCACGGGTCGCAGCTCCTTGTTGTAACCTTTCTCCACAAACAGGTGGTTGATCAGACGCTCCTCCTCGTTCCGACACAAACACTCTGACACCAAAACAGACCCAAGACCAGAACCTGAGCTTCATGGAGACAAGAACTGTGCAGAAACACTGGGTGGCGTTTAGGGAAACTCTTAGGACTTTACTTCATTTTTAATTTATTCATGAAGCACCTTTGACCTTCAGAGAGATAATGACCTTTAATGACCAAACAGAGAATAGAAAGGAGAAACAGTCAATATAGAGCAGAAAGACCAGCAGCTCTGCAGCTCAACACTGTGACTAATTAATATTATCATAACCAGAGGAGGACAGAGAACTATGATAAGTACTACGATGAGTACTACTAACTGTATTATAGTAAGAGTAGAGGTACTTCAGCATGATTTTACTAAAGCAAAAGTAAAAAGTATTTGGTAAAAAGTACTACTGAGTAACGGATCAAATGATTCATCATTTAATATTTAACCATTACATAATAAGATTGACAAAAATGTAAAGCTAAGTGAATAAGAAATAAAATAAGAAAATCAGCCAAAAGAAAATTTTCCTCATCCGTTTTGTTCAATAAAGAAACTTTTTAATAAAACCTGCAGTTTGTTTCTGTCTGCTGGATTTTTGGTTAGACAGTTAAAGACCCGTTTGGATCGTCGCTCCGTCACACAGCAGGAGGGAAACGGATCCGGTTTCTGAGGCCTGAGCAGCTGGAGGCCCCAGGCTGAGAGCAGGACTGGTACCAGCAGAACCAACCGGACCAAACAGGACCAACAGAACCAACACAACCGACCAGAGCCGAACAGGACTAGCAGAACCAACAGAACCAACTGGAACCGACTGGAACCAACAGGACCAGCAGAACCAACAGAAACGACCGGAACCTAAAAGGACCAGCAGAACCAACAGAAACGACCGGAACTGAACAGGACCAGCAGAACCGATCGGAACCAACAGGACCAACAGAACCAACCGGAACCTGACAGGACCAACAGGACCGACAGGAACCTTTTGGAACTGAACAGGAGCAGCAGAACCAGCAAAGCCGACCAGAACCGAATGGATCCACCATAACTGACTGAAACCAACAGGAACCAGTGGAAATCAAAATTTTGATCCTTAAAATACCAAAATTTCCATTTAACTTTACATTTTTGCTCCGTCTGATGATGTAATTTTTAATTCTAAATGATTCATAATTCGATCAGTTACTCAGCGATTCAGTACTTTTACGAAACACTTTTTTAATTTCTTAGATGAATCATTTTTGCTTTTACTTCAGTAAAATATATAGTTCTGCTGTTAGTTGAGTAATTTTTTGGACATTTTTTCCTCCTCAGTTACAAACTGTTAACTTGTTCTTTTAGTTTCACAACATTTAGTTTTCATCAGTTTTTCTGCTGTTTAAGTTTCATTCGTTCAGATTTATCATGTGAAAACATCTGAAAACTAATAGATGATTTTTTTATATAAAAATAAGCAAAAACAATCATGTCTGATTAGTTTGTGGCCGATTTAGTTTATACTTATAAAGAAGAGCTTCTTAAAATGTGAAAGTTAGGAAGAGTTTGTTTGTTTTAGGGTTTTTAAACAGAAAACATGTTTGGATGGAAACGTGCAGAACACTGCAAAAACACAAAACCAAGTATTTTGGTTTAGTTTCTAATGCAAAGATCTTAGTACAGCTGAAATAAGACAAAACTAAATTAAAAGTAACTTTTCAGCAACACATAGTAGCTGGTTGTAAGTCAACAATTCCTTCATATTGATTTTAAAACTGTTCTAGTTCCATTGGCAGATTATTTCTTTTATGACTTTGTTTGTTTTAGTGTTTTTGCAGTGAAATATTTTCATTTCCTTAGAAGCTTGTTTACAACCAACACCAAGCTGGATCTACAGCAGTGATAAATCAGACCCTGGAGCAGCTGGAGGTTCAGGTGAACTGACCTGAGGAGATGAGGGTCAGCAGCAGCAGGACGACCAGCGCAGCTCGGTGCGGCTCCATGGCGGACGGACCGGCTGACTGGACCAGAACCGGCTCAACCCGCCGACCTTCAGCCAGGAAACTGAGTGACAAGCAGCAGCTGCAGAAACACAGAGGGCAGAAAATAGAAGAGCGACAGGAAGCAGAACGAGACGAGCCGGAAACATGCAGAACATTCCCAGGATTTATTGGGATGTTAAAACAAAACTGGCTCCACTGTGTTTACAAAGCTGCTTCAGTTAATTATATCTACATTTAATGGGATTAATTGTGACAAAACTGGAGTATTCAGGCTGTAAAAGGGCCAGAGTATTAGATGGCTGCCTTCGTTCAGCAGGCAGCCATCCTGCTGAACCAACAGCTGCAGGTCGGCTGCCTGCCAGGCTGAAGGAGCTGAATGAGAAATTCACCAACATGTTTCACATGTTTTGTGATTTTAGGACATAAATCACTTTGAACTGCCTTGTTGCTGGAATGTGTGACACTAATAAACGTGACTGAGTGACTGAGTGAAGGACGGAGGCCGCCGCTCTGTGAGGCGCAGCTTGGAGGAAGATCTGCGTCTGGATGGTGACTCCAAAACCACTGGTGGTGCGCCGGCGCCTCCTGGCGGTCAGCCGGGTACTGCAGGTAAACAACCGTTTATTTACCGTGACGTCAGCTCAAAGTGCGACGCTACAGCTTAACGAAGTGTTTAAAAATAATAATGTATAAGTGGGTTAGAACCGGGTCACGTAAAGTCTTAAGACACCGGTGGAAAAAAACATCTCCAGCATTACAATGACAGGAGGAAGTTACGTCATACCCGCTGACAGAATTTATGTCGTTCATGAACGATTCTATTCTTTTGATCGGCTCTAGGCGGTGAACTGTTCTTTGTTTTTTACTGCTTTACTCGCTTATGATGTAACTGTCACCTCAACAGCTAATGTTATATTTATTTAATTAAAAAATATTAAACTAATTAAAAACAATAAATAAATGGTGAAGGAGATAATTTTTGTTTCTGCCAAAGCTACTCAAGTCCATTTTAATTGTGCTTCTAAATTACAAATAGGCCTGAATGTTATTAATGCAGACAGTAGTAAAGAATAACTTCTGTTTTTATTCCCATGTGTTTAACATCATTGAAGCTTAGAAACATCATTTTACACAACATGTAAAAAGCTCATAACAATAAGTGAGTTAAGTTATTTGTATTTCAGGCTGTATTTGTTGTGTTGTTGTGGGGCAACTGAAGTTAGTGTCAAGTTGGTCTGTAAGTTTTTGTTAAAGGGTTAAATTGTCCTCAGCCTGAAAGAGTTTGAGAAACATGGCTTCAGATTTATCACCAGTTGTTTTGGAAGAAGAGACTGGAGTCTGAAAAAGTCTGAAAAACTGTAAGAAAACAACCATCTTCACATGCCTGCCGCCTCACGCTGCAGCGATCCTGGCCAACAAACTGATCTGCTATCCTTTGTGGACTAAAAACAGAATAAATCAGGTGTTAAATCTTTTAATGTGTCGGTTCTGATTCGTCTGGTTTCTGTCTCACTGACTCAGAAAGACGTTTAGAGGATGGAAACAGTGAGAGGAATATCAGAAATAGAAATATTCCTTTTAAATGCACTAATATGGATCTGGGTGATAAAGTTGAACATGACAAAAGTTTGTTTAGTTTACTTACGATTAACAAGCACAATATATTCCTTTCTTCTGTGTAACTGTCACCATTTTTAGTAGATTATTATTATCTTACTATCAGTTTTGTTTCTGACAGTTTTATTAAACTGGAAAAAAAACCTTTTTGTTTAAAAAGTTTTTAACTGAAAACCTTTAAACTTAAAAAGAATTTATACTTGCATTGGAAAAGAGTTGGTAATTATTCAGATGTTTGTTCTTTACAACGGTCATCATTGTTATTGTTATTATTATTAAAAGTCGATAGGTAGAAATATATTTAATAAATTGAGATGAGGTGGTTGGGTTAGATCAATTTCACTTCTTATTTTACATTTTCTCACTTTTCAAAGAGAAACATTTTAAAGAATTTGGTCAGAAAGTTGGACTTTGTGTTCAACTTCCGCATTTTAGTGCCAACTCAGTAAAACGCTGAGTTGGCAGTAAAATGCCAGCTCAGCGTTTTACTGTCATCTCAGCCATTATGTCACAACACAGATCTGTGTTTGTACCGAGGTTTTTCATTTTCATCTCTGTTACGTTTGATTTTCATTTTCTGCGTGATAGCAATGCGCTTCCGTAGTTTTCTAATAAACAGCAGAAGGATTTGAATAAAACCGTCTGGTTCGGTTCTACTGAGGCTTCTGGACTCTTCAAACTGAGAAAACTGCAGTCAGACTCACATCTTCATCGCTGAGCGTCTCCTTGGTTCCCCTTTCTTGACTTCCCTTTTCTCTAAGTGTTAATTTCATTTAAATGTGCAACATATCACCCTGACTGTAATTTTAGCTTTCTGAAATCAACGCCTTCATAGAAATGATGTGGCTGAGAGGAAACGTGTGAAAAACAACAAAAGGAGCAGAATATGTGCTAATGTCCATATTGGTTACATTTTTCTCTTCTCATGCACTTTGTTGCTAGACCTGCCACAATAAACAATAAATCAATCAATCGCATGATGAATTAAAATTAGATCAATCATTTCAATTTGCATGATTTATCGTTTGTCTTCATGATGTTTTGGTCTCAACTAGTTTGTTTTTTTTGAAGGACAGTTTTGTTTACAGATTCTTCATGATTAATTTTATTTGTTGCTTCTGTTGTTTTGTTAATTTAGGATATTTAAAATGTCTTCCTGTTTTAAATGTTTATTAAAATGTAATGTTTATTATCTTTGAGAATGAATTCTTACATTATTATGCTGTTATTACCATTATATTACCTCAAAATGGTCTCAAAACATTATTGTCTTTGTTTATCTCAGTAACTTATCATACTCTGACAGACCTGACTTAAACTGAAATGAAATGTTTTCTGATCCAATTCTGCAAGGTGCAAATGTCACATGTGCATATTTTTTAAATCTATTGCGACAAAAGTATTTTAAAAAATACATAATTTGTCTTTTTTAGACACACAATGTCTAAAAAAAGAAGTTTTCATTGATTCATTAAAATCAATAATTGATAACTGATTATTCTTGTATTGTTGTTTTTCCATCAGAACAAATTCAAGTGAAACCTCTAAGAGAAACAAGATGAAGACTCTGGAGTGGTCTAGTCAAAGTGGCCTAGTTAATGTGCATGTTGTTCACACCGGAAATGTGGCTGAGTAAGAAAAGTTCTGCAGAGCAGAATCCAACCACAGTGCAGCCAGAAACTCAGAGCTGCAGTCGGTGCTGATCCAGTCAGACGGCCAGTAGAACCAGTAGAACCAGAACCAGCACTGGGTTCCTATCAGACCATCTCTTTTCCACAGACTCTGTTTGAACTGATTCCATCCTTAATTACAAAAAGCTTCATTTAATTTAAACACTGTTTTATCCACATTGTATCATTTTTCTTATAGTCCATTTAAACAGTTTGATGACCTGAAACGTTGTATGAAGGTCACCTCAAGGTCGCCTCATGTCAAACATGCTCAAACATTTAGATACAAACTTTTAGCCATTAGAGCTAAAAATGTCAAATTGGTTTTTTTTTATTTCTGAAGGTTTTTTAATATTTTATTATTGCAAATAGAGAATATTTTTTATATAATAATATAAAGCAAAGAAGTCAAATTTTTTAGAAAAGGACTAAAATGTAACCAGTTTCTGCTGTTTAAATGACAGGGATATATTTTTCAAATATATCCCTGTCACCAAAATAAATCACCAAAATAAATTTTGGTGATTTATTGCTAATCAATGTTCATTAAAGACAAATGCTTTGCCTCGTACCTAAATGAATAAATATTTTAAGAAGATTTATTTGTCTGTAAAAATGGTGAGCTAATTGCAGGCGACACTTTGAACATCCCTGATAGATGATCTGAATAATTATTGACGGGGTCTGGAGGAGCTGCTGCCTCCTGATGCTCCGGGCGAGAGGCGGGTCACGTGGGCAGGTCGCGGTTATTGCGTTGTGATTTGAATAAAATCTGATTTTGTCTACATAAAGCAGGTGTAGCTCCGCTGCACAAACATAAAGTCATATCTCTCACCTGGCATTGAGCCAAACAAGGAAGTGAGATCAGAGCTGGAAACGTTCAGGGCTCAACATCAGAAACATGAAGAAGCTCAGCAGCGTCCTGGTCCTTTCTGCGTTATTCACTCTGACGTGTTTCTCCGTGTTTTTACTCCACAGCAAAGACTCGTCTTTGGTTTTTCCTTCCATCCCACAGCAGGTGGTGAAAAGCAACAGGGGCGTTTTTGGAGCGATGACGGATCGTGTTTGGGTAACTAAGACCCCAGACGTCTCCATGGAAACAGCAGCGACCTCT
>CAEGAF010114416.1:0-43130 GCA_903067075.1 Micropoecilia bifurca
TGTGTGTGTGTGTGTGTGTGTGTGTGTGTGTGTGTGTGTGTGTGTGTGTGTGTGTGTGTGTGTGTGTGTGTGTGTTTGTGTGTGTGTGTGTGTGTGTGTGTGTGTGTGTGTGGGTGTGTGTGTGTCTGCATGTGTACGCTGATGGCAGTGAGTGCTGGCGAAAGGTCAGCAGCATGTAGGGTGGTCCGCTGTGGCAGGCTCCAGTCTAATTGTCTGGAATAATTGAGCTTCAACCAAGTGTAGAACAAATCACGCCCAGGGACTAATCCAGTCTTTCCTTTGCTCAAAAGCTTTCTTGGGTTTTTTTATGCTGCCGTTGTGTCTGTGGGCATGGAGATTAGCCCTAATTTAAGAGATTGGTTGACAAATTCTCAGCTGATAAACTTTGACAGAAATATGAAGAGCGATAAGTGGCTTCATTGGAGGATCATTCAGTAGTCGTTTTCTTCTTTCAAGCTATTACTTGATTTAAATTTATGTTTTTCTCTAAAAGAATGATGGTCAAATGAAGGCAGGTTTTGACCATTACGATTGTCGGGAGGCAATTTGAGAAAAAAAACAAGGTGAGGTAGGTAAGGTAATTTTATATATATTGCACATTTTCTGCAAAGAGGCAGTTCAAAGTGCTTTACATGAATTAGAAGGAAATGCAACAAAACAACAAACCAATAAAAGAGCAAAAGAAGAAGAAAAAAAATGAAAAAAGAATCCCCATGTTGAAGAATAAATAGTCGGTGATTTATCAACTAAATTTATAAACTAAAATGAAAGAACATGCTTAACTTTTTTTACACTACAAACATCAACATTATTTTTCAGTCTTTTACCTTCTCAGCTGTTTTTCTGTTGTAAATATTAACCTTGCTTTCTGGCGTCCATTAGAGCAGCAGGCGGTGGCGATAATGACCCTGCACAGCGCCCTCTGCTGGATTAAAACATAATGCCATAAAATGTTTATTACAGTGGTGATTATTGTACCATAATTTTACTTCCAATCAAATCGTTACGATATAGCCATTAACCTTTTCCCCAAAATAAAATAAATGTTGCCCAACAAAATACGAGGGATTTAGTCTTGTGTTATTTATTGTGTGGTTTAAAAAGCTCAGATCCATCAGAAGGCGTTAATCAAATAAAGCAACTGTCTCCTTATATTTTAACTTTTGAGCACTTTGGGTTTATCAAAAGTATATCTGTATGATTATCTTGTAAGCTTTAATATGTTCATAGACAAATTTAAATGCTTAATTTGCCTCTTTGGGTTAACATGAATTGATCGGTTGTAATATGACTGCGATGCGTGAGGCACAGTGACTGGGTGGAGTAGTTTTGTTTTCCTACGGGATAGTTTGTCGCTGAAATGGTTTAACTGCTTGGCTGAACAGGCTTTGCTTTCCATTTCAGTCTCATCTCTACAGACCTCAGCCGTATGACCGACAGCGAGCGAGACCAGATTGACCAGGACGCTCAGACCTTCATGAGGACCTGCTCCGAAGCCATCAAGCAGCTACGCAGCGAAGGTCTCTGTTGGAGTCACTTCATCTACATCACTTCTGTCCGTCTCTCATAAAGTCATATGACAAAAAACAGGACACCCTGCAACATGCATGGGCGTATTTGATAAGAATTTGTGTTGTATTTGTTTTTCACATGGCTGTTACATGCAGGGATCTTTTGCTGGAAAAGTTCCTGTGTATTTCCATCTGTGAGTAAATGTTGAACTGCTTTCATCCACAGTGGAGAAGCAGGCGACATCAGCTCAGATTAAGGAACACAGGGTTGCAGTGCTGGACCTTGTTGACATGTATCTGAGAGGTAATTTTCTGCTCCATTGTTTCATGGCCCATCTGAATGCGCCGAACCCAGACCTGAGCGCACACACACACACACACACACACACACACATGCGCGCGCGTTTACGACACGTTTGTGTTTGGATTTTGAGGGGTGTGCAAGCTGTACTCTGAGCAGAGGGCCATTAGAGTCAAACGAATGGTGGACAAGAAGAGACTGTGAGCATCTGCACGCTTCATTCAAACATCGATTGAATCCGCATGGGTGCATTCGAGTAAACGCAGGCGATGTGTGCTGGTTTCAGATCTAGACTGGCACCAGAACATTCCGGTAAAGGGAAGAAAACCGCTGCGGAGGAGCCTGAAGAGGAGAAAGTTGTAAAGGAGGAAAGTCCTGGTAAGACCAAGGAGCAGAGTGAAAACAAAAAGCCCATCTAAAGCAGAAAGGTCTTCTCAGATGACAATAAAAACAACACAGAACACTTGTAGTGTGAAAGTAACATTTCACACTGTGATTGGAAACAATGACTTTACAGACACTTTTCAACTAATTAGGCAACCATAAAAGGGTAATTTATTTAAGTATTTTATTTGAGTATTTTATTTGAGTGTTGTCGGTTTAGTGTCAACACTGGAAAATATTCTGAAGAACTTAATTTTTGGTTTTTATTTGCTGCAAAACATTTCTGTCAGCATTAATAGAATTAAACACAGGAACTAAATCATTGTACATAATAAATCTGTTTTGTTGATTTTCTAATCGACTTTTATTTCAAAGCTAACACAACTATAGATTTCTAATTTAGATTTGTCACAAAAATTGGGAGCTTGAAATGCAGATTTTTGAATTTATACAACATGTTATAATTTCAAAGACGGAAACTGCAGTTGCCTTTGCGTCTGGTTTTACGCAGTAGTAGCTTTTTAACCGATCCTTTTCATCCTTGTTGTAGAAAAGAGCATGTCAGAAGTTCAGGACAGCTCCCTCAACCTGTGGGAGGAGGGCCGGGTGGAGGACGAGCTTTCTCCAGAGGAGATCCAGATGGTGGGCAGCATTCAGGCTGAAAAGGCTGACTCAGCAATATGAATCATCTCTCTGATTTAAAAATAACATACATAGTTCATTCCTAAAATTTAAGCAATTAGAACTTTAGAGAGATGTTGGGGCTTATTTTTTATTGTAGAAATGGTTAGTTTGAGAGTTTTTACACCAGATAATGTGTCACATTTCAATTGAATTCATCCTGAATTGACGTGAAACATTTTGTTCATCTGTCTGTGGCCAGTTGGGAGGATTTAAACGTGTTTTTGTTTTATTCCAGTTTGAACAGGAGAACCAGAAACTGGTCAGTGAAATGAACAACCTGGTGGATGAAGTTAGGTGAGTTTGTTCTGGTGAACAAAACTGTGACCCGTCCAAAGGAAGACAGTCAGGCTATGAGTTGTTCAAACCTTAGTTCGGGTGATCTGTACATAAAAGAAGCTGCTTAATCCTGAAGTTAAAAAAAAGGCATTCAAGATGAGATAATGTTTGATTTATACGCTATGTTCCCATGATCATCGCTAATGTCTTACGTTTTGAACCTACCAGGCAAATTGAAGGGAAAGTGGTGGAGATTTCACGTCTTCAGGAGATCTTTGCTGAAAAAGTGCTCCAACAAGTAAGCCGACAACCTCCTCCTGACTCCTGTTTCTGTCGCTTCAAATTCTGTGTTTATGATTTGTGCGTAAACGTGCTGCCCGTTTGACTTTGTGAAACAGGAAACTGACATAGACAACATTCACCAGCTGGTAGTGGGAGCGACAGAGAACGTCAAAGAAGGCAACGAGGATATTCGAGAGGTAGGTCAAAGTTTCCACTTTACGTTGGCTTTGTGTAAACATCTAGTGGAAGTTTTTCTTATTTTTTGTTTGTTTTCCAAGGCAATCAAAAACAATGCCGGCTTCCGGGTGTGGATCCTCTTCTTCCTCGTCATGTGCTCCTTCTCGCTCTTATTTCTGGACTGGTACGACGGTTAGCATCGCTCCCTCAAAGGACTGCACTGGACTGGTTAAAGTCTTAGAAAGCGGCGATGGCAACATTTGGACTGAAGCCACGGCTCGCCGTGCCACAGCTGATGTTCATTGTGAAGATCGTCTTCGACTGGAGACGGCAGCGTGTTCGTCCCTGATGCGGATCTGTGAATCTGGGCTCTGATGGGATGAGTGGACAGAACTCCAGCTTAAAATGGGATCCAGTGGATTGATTGTCAGTCTTATTCTACCACTAAAAGTGATAAATGTTTGACTGCAGCTGGTGTTTTTTCTGAACTCCTGTCACATAATGGAAAATTTTCCTTAAATTAAAAAATAATCGACTCAAACGCCACCTTTATTTATTTATTTATTTATTTTGTGAAAATTAAGACCTTCAGTTGCATTTTGATAAGTTTTTTTTAAGGTAGTGAGTTTAGTAACTTAGGCTGGAATTTCAGGAGGATGAAGATCTGCAGAAAGCCACCGTGTGTCGCTGTTTCCTACGCTAAAGAGAATAACCTGTTTAGAGTTGCTGCATGCTAATTTTGCTAATCTGTAAGCATTTATGAGTTAAGTTCAGGTCCAGACGTCTGTTGACCTGCTTTAACTGTATCAAACAGTTTTATTATTGTCTGTTTGTTATCATTGTCCTCCTGAAAAGTTGTCAGACCTAAACTCTCGCCTTCAAACTGAAAGGAAAGAGTTGAGGATGTTAAAAATAACCCAGGAATCACTAAGATTTCTATTTGTATTAGACTGGAAAATGCTGGATCACCAGCATCTGTTTCACTGTCAGTGCTGGTGGCTATAATACAAATCGAAATAACATTTGCAAATTAGTAAAACATGTTCCCATGAAACCCACAATGCCCAGCCAGCTGCACAGTCATTGACTTTGCAACATTCTCTCCCCCCTACTCAATCTCTACTAGCATTACTGCACGGCGGTGGTTGAGTCAGGAAGGGGGGACTAGCTCCAAATCTCTTAAACTTCACCTCAAATCGACACCAAGAAGCATTAGTTTTTGGTGGTTTTCATGGTTGCAAACATCAGTAAAGACCACTGGTGTATATTTAATTTCACCCCTCTGTGGATCCACAAGTAAAAGAGACCAGTTCAAACACATCAGTTAAGCTTAAAAGGTTTTCTGTAAACTCCCAATATTTCACCAGAGTAATTTAAGTCGTTTTAATCTTTAAACATCCAGACACCAGTTTGAAATGAAAGCACTTTATTTTAGTTGTTGATATAACATTTTCTGGTGGCAAATGCACTTTAATGGTAGTCATCACATTGCTTGGGGAAAAAAAAGGGTACATGTGTGAGGGACGGTTCAAGTTAAATGGCAAATACAGAGAGGAGAAAGGAAAAGCAACAGGACAAGCCACTAGGTTCAGATTGTTCCACTACATCAGACTAAAACTAGTTTTTGACGGCTGCGAACCGCCGTCTGTGGTGACATTAATCAAAGCAAAGCGCCGCACAATACAGTGTCTTCACTTGCAAAAAAAACACAAAAAGAAAAGAAAACATTCAGTACAACAGTATTTAAAGTTGTGCTATCAAAAGCAAGTAGTTAAAGTACACAGTAAGCCAGCAAAGAAAAGCGTCTGCTGTCCATGTAAAGTGGGAACAATCATTGAGAAGTCCATATAAGAGGACCCAAAACAACACAGTTTAAAATATTTCTTTTGCTGGTACATTTCTGTTAGGTCAAGGCTTAACGTTTCACAATATCATGACATTAAAATGTTTCTGCACAGATAAAATCGATGATTGGGGCAGGGGGAGGGGAGAGGGAGGAAAACGGCACCCAAGGTTGTGAGAAGAATGGATCAGAGGTGTGAAAAGCTGTCGTCGGTGCTCAAAAAGGAGATTGGAAACCCGTCGCCGCTGGAGTCGAGTCGTGCCTGCGTGTGCGCTGGGACGGGCGACGCAGACACAGAACAGCTCACGATCTCAGTACTAAAGTGAGTTTCTTCATATGGGTGTGTGTATGTACAAAGATGGTGCGCGTGTTTCTTCTATGCCAACCACTGGTTTTTTTTCTTGTGTAAATAAATATGCGGCGCACGCTTTCCAAGCAAACCGCGAATCCACCGAACTGAGCCTGGCTGTGCTGAGAACATGCGCCAAGACCTCCACAGATTTCCAGCTACTGTACACATCAGCTGACCAAACTACATCAACAAGGCAGCGTAGCACCTCGGACAAAATAAGATGGTTCTTTTTTTTTGTTTGTTTTGTTGTTGCTTTCTTTTGTTTTGTTTTGTTTTTCATCCACAGGATTCGAGGTTTGCTTGAATGGCACAGCCGTGTTATTTATTTATTCATTTTCTGCAGCAAAGGCGCAAGGCCACCTGATCCCAGCGAGGTTTTAGGCCAGCTTCTGGGCGGTCTCCATCTCCTGCTGGGTCACCTTCTCCTCAGACATGATGGTCACCCACGGAGAAACCGACCGAGTGATCGTCTGCTTGGCCATGTTGTAGCGGTTGATGAGGGTGAAGAGGCGCCCGCGGCCCCCGGGGCCCTGAGGGGGGTAGTTGCCGTAGAGACCGGTCGGCATGCAGTGGCCTTGCTGCTCCGGGAGGAGGAAACACGACACGTCGAGTTACGAAGGGAAAACAAGCATCAAATCCAGCAGAATAGGCAAAGATTAAACTGTGACTCACTGGGACTATTTAAAGATACATGAGAGGAAAGACGAAGGTTAGTGAAATAAAAAATAAAAAAAAAGCTTCTCTGCCAAGCTGCAAAGCAAAACTCAACCCCCACCAAAAGGTTTGTCACAGTGACTTTGAATTATAATTGCATTTTTAAAAAATTTTCTCTTCAAGTTCAGATATTAAGCATTTACACAGAAGGAAGGTCTTACCACGTAAACGAAGCTGTCGGGACACGGCTGGTCATACTGGTAGAGCTTGTAGACGACCAGGAAGCCCACACACACCAGGAAGGCCAGGGCACAGATCACCAGCAGGGTCACCTGAAGGTGATAGAAACGCCTCCATGAGAGCAGATAATGGTGACTTCAGCCAGCGAAGAGCAGGATGTGGATAAAATCGGACCAAAAGACTGGAACATACATAGTGTCTGGTGTGAATGCTTCAATTAATGAACCAAGGAAGCTGTGTGAATGCAGCTTATAGTGTAGAAAGGTTAGGAAAACTTTATAAATACAATTGTTTATAACTTTGCTTAGTTCCTGTTTTACATTTTAAACATCTTTTAGTTCCTGTTTTTACAAATTTCTTCAGTTTAGTCTTTTCAAAGGAAATGACCGTCAGTGCAACTGACTCACCGACACTTTGCTCATTTTTAAAAAGGAAAAGTTTGATTGATTGATTGATTGATCGATTTCATTTGTTTTGTTAAGTTAACCAATTTCTTGAATCATTATACATAACTGCATGAATTCCAACTTTTAGAAATTATCCAAAAGCCAAATGGCATTTATGAAGGGACTCTTCATAAATCCCTCAGAAAATTGTGTGCATGCTTAACAAATCATACATAATTGTTTTTGTCTGTCTTTTGGTTAAAACACATTGTCATCAACACGTTTGTTGTGCTGAGAAAGACATTTAAGTGAGAATCTGTATTTTTTAAGAAACTTTTCTATCTTGGAAATTCAAGTGGGAAACATTGGCCTTGAGAACAAATGTGTACCAGCTTTTTGCTTTTTTTTTGCTGATATTTAAATGATTTATTTATTTTAAATGTTTTATTTTTATAATCTCCAAGACCTTAGAGTTGAAAGACCTCTTTCCCATCACCCTAATCTTTAGCTCCGTCCAGAGACTTTTAATCAGGACTCTGACTCGGCCACTTCGAAGCCTTGATGTCACTTCCAGTCAGAAGAAAGACGTCGGTAACATTAAGATTGATTAGGTTCTAAATTTGCCAGGGCTATGAACAGCATTTTCTACAAATCAAGAATTTGTGTTTTGACCAACATGTTCATTTAATGTTGCATCTAAGCATCTGAAGCTTAGATGTTTCTAAATCTACACCAATTGATATGTTGAACAAAGACTAAATAAAGGTTTGTTATAAATTCTTGAATTTGTAATCTGGTCATTTATTCTGTGTCGACTAATATCCATTGCATTGTATTGTTTGACATGTAAACCAGTACAGGAGCTGCATTGGGACAATATCAATCAAGCATTTTTATATATATAAATAAATGAATTTTTTCCATAGATATTAACAACTAATGTCAACATTTTAAATGTTTGTTATTGTCTTTGGCTTTCAATCAGTGCTACTTCCAGCTGTATGCTTCTTTCTTTATTTGACAGATTAAATAGGAAAACAGTGTTTAAGAGAACACTGATGGAAAAATGTAGACAAAAGTATGAATGTACATAAATCATACCTGATATTCTGACGCATCTTAATGGGATTTTATGTGACAGACCAACAAAAAGTACAACAGAGTTAGTTGTCGCCATGTAAACCTGAAATCTGAAAAGTGTGGCATGATCCACAGCAAGGGGAAACAGAGTACTCTCTGATTGGATGAGACCAAAATCCAAAACCCCCAAAAGAAAAAAAAGGTTTAAAACCAGGTCTGATTTTTCTTTTCACTTTTTACTAGAATGCTTTTTATGACGCTTGGCAAAATGTGAAATTCACTGTACTGGTAACAAACCGGCTGGAGCCGCAGCACAATAATGCGTGTAGTAATTCCACCAGCATGAAGCTCTGGTGTCCATCTGTGAAGCTGAACCGTCGATTCTCGGGAGAGAAAGTTACGCAACAGCTACTGGCGATTCAGAGTAGCGAGAGAGCAGAGGATGTGGGAGAAAAGGTGTTTTTAGTGCCAGATATCTGTTTAAGCTATTTTTTAATTAGTCAGTATAAATGGATATGCTACATATACTGCTGCATGCTCTCAAAAAAAATTAAGCCAACAAATGCTGGATTCAGGGATGTTGTTTTTCTCTTTCTTTCTTTCTTTCTTTCCTTCTTTCTTTCTTTCTTTCTTTCCTTCTTTCTTTCTTTCTTTCTTTCTTTTTCCCAAACAGAACATCCTATGCAGACGCTCTGTGTTTTCTGGCTTTTATCTGTCTGATCAAACCCTACAGTTGTGAAGCGGAGCAGACGGCGCACAAAGTGAAGCAACAGGAGCCCGTCTGTGATGAAAGGCCCTGCCGCTCTCTGAGTCAGGGAACGCGTCTCTCCTTCTCCCACATATCTGCGGCTCAAACCTTCGTAAAGGAAGCTCGACGTTGGTGTCCTCCTGCTGATCCTGAACGTGGAGATAAAGGAGGGAACCCCGCATGCAGAGACCCCAACCTGCACCGCCTGGGGCCTGTGCAGGCTTAGCCAAACGCCACCTGTTCTCTCAGCGCTCTGGCTAAAACAATACGCAGGAATCATTAGGTGTGAACGGTGCAGATATAGAGGAAGGGGAGGTGGGAGAGAAGTGGAGGCCATCTCCATGGCAGCAGCTGAATTAATGAGAGCCTCAAGGCGGGGTTAAGTGAATCATTATGCATTATGGCTCCCTGTGTCTCTGTACAACACGAGGATGTCGAGAGGTAGTGGGGGGGGGAGAACCTGAACCGAGGAGCTTCAGCTGGACAGATGAAAGTGACAGAAGATGCTCCATGCCGCCTGCAGGACGGGACACAGCCGCCTGTCCACCGACACACCAGGCTGTGGGAGGGTGAGGTGAGGGATGTGGGGAAATGAGGAGGAAGAATCATCGGTCTTACTTTGAGCCGCTCGGAGACGCCTTCGATGATGCTTATTGAGAACTCTGCGATTTTAGGGGACCGTAGCTTTCCCTTCCTGCTCTCACCGTCATATTCTGCCTTTGTCTTCACAACCACCTGGTCATAACACACACACACACACACACACACACACACACACACACACACACACACACACACACACACACACACACACACACAGAGCAGCTGTAAATGATCTCTTGAGAAAGCAAGGATAATCAATTATTTATTTTTTTTTTATGTATTAAACATTTGATTTAGTTCTTTAAATCAGCTAATTAAGTCAGAAATCTCACCTTATCCGATTGGGGGAACTGCAGCTGGCTGGCATCTAGCGGTGTGATGAGAGGGATGGTGTCAAACCCGTCCTCAGCTGCCGCCTTCCCGTTGGGTTTATCGGCGAAATTGTTCCCCAGTTTCACCATTTTTGCCCTGCACAGAAAAAGGGTGTAAATAAGCGCTTGGTGACGCTAAAAATGGAGGCGTCGTTGTTAGTCACGCCCCGTGTATGTGTGTTTGTGTGTGTGTGTGTGTGGTTCGGGGATAATTTATGGAGAAACATATGGAGAAAGAGGGAGAGAGAGAGAGAGAGAGAAAGAAACAGAAACGATATGCATGATGTCAGGCGCTTTGTGAGCCTGGAGGTGGGAGATTAACAAAAGCCCACAAAGGAGAGGAGAGGAGAGGAGAGGAGAGGAGAGGAGAGGAGAGGACCCACCGTGAGGGGAAACTGACTGCAGCATTATTTGTTATATTTAAAAAAAAATAATAAAAGGGGGGGTGGGGGGGGGAATCATCAAAATGCTTTTCTTTTCTGCATGCAACACTCACCAGCTCTGCCGAGTCTCGTTGTGAACCAGTGGCTCTTCCTCCCTGGATGCCTTGGCTTTCCTCGTCCCAGCCTTGCTGCGTGTGCGTGTTTTCTTAGATGTGACGCAGCCGATTTGCGCGGAGCTGGTGCGCAATATGGCCAGCTGCGTTTGTGCGTCGCCCCTCTCCCCCTCCTTCGCACCTTCCTCCCGAGCTGCTGGATGCTGGATGCTGGATGCTGGATGCTTCCGCCGCCGCTGCTGCTGCTGCTGGCGTCTGGCCGCACTGCAAGTGATGTAACGTCCATCCATCCACACACACACACACACACACACACACACACACACACACACACACACACACACACACACACACACACACACACACACATGCTGCGGTCAGGGGGGCAGCGGGAGCCCATCAGCAGCCAACACTTACAGCGGTGGGGCTCAAGAAATGGGACATTCGTGCTTCTTAAAGGATTCAGTGTTTGAGAACATTGGAACAACAGAAATGATGTTTGTTTAAAAAAAAAATCGTCACTATTGTTTTTGTACAAGGACAGAACAAACAGATAATGTGTGAAAAAGACTTAAAATTAATCCATATCTTGTTGCAGTGCAATTATGTCACTTAGAATTGTTTTTGATTATTCAGATGCAATTGATTTTGTTACTTGTGATTTTCTGTTTCCTTGGAGTATAAATACAGTTGGATTTTGTTTTTGGCACTAGGCTAGTGGAGAACCCTTTTTTTTGTCGCCACAGATGGTGAACAGGAAAGTTACCTGGATTCACAGCGTCTCCATAGCAACCAGTGGATGCTATCCATATGCCATCCTGTTCACTTAAACAGTTTCTTTAAATGTGTGGAACATAATTTTGTTCTCGTATGTAACTTTTACAAACTTTTGGGGGAAAAAAAGCTACTTCTATGAAACCCAGGTAAAAGTGGCATTATGAGGGCTGCAGCTGTGTGTTATGAAACTCTGAGGATCTGCAGCTCCTCAGACCTTACAGCGCTGCAGTGTGTTGCTCAGCCCACAAATGTTTTTCACCTCCATTTCATTTGTTGTCAGAGCAGGCGGCTGTTCCTTTCATCAGCGCTAAAGGTGATGATAAATAAATGTTCACAGTCTGTTTTTGTTGTCCCTAAGTGGCCCCTGGATTCGTTATTGCAGCTTTGCAAGTCTCTCTCTCAGTAAAAGGCACTGAACTCACCGTTTGCTTTATAGCTGCCCATCTATCGGGATATAGTCCCAGATATAGAGAAGAAAGGACGGAAAGAACCTATCAATCACTTTTTGTGGTTCTCGGTAGGAAGAAGAGAATTGGATCCATTAGAGAAAAATAACCCAGTTTTCCTATTCAAAGCGTCGCCTGAAACCATACAGTGATATAGTATAGAGATTGCCTGTGCCTACTTTATCCACAGTGTCTCTTTATTATGTAGCTCCCTAGAAATGTGGAAAAAAAAGCCTGTGGCTGCGTATTAGCCAGCTGCTTGTTGCCAGGTTACAGGGCCAGTAAAATGGGATTGGGGGAAGCGGCATAACTGATCAAATCAAACCTGTTCAGAGCAAAACTGTGAAAATAATTAGTTAAGAAGGGAACAGTTAAAGGGAAAGACTAAAGCACTATGCATTACCCTTGTGGTTTTAACCGCTGATGAGGTCACACATGAAGCTCATCGTCTCCTCTGAGGTGAAGACATGAAGAGAAGTTGTCACCATGGGATACTTGGCACGGCATTTTACATGAATGCTGTGCCAAGAGAAATGAATCCATTTTATAACAAGGCTGTAGCATCAAAAACTTTCTGGACAAGCTCTAACAATGGCAATAAGTAGAAAATGTAGACAACTGAAACAAGTTTATTTGGCACTGCGCATGCTGATGGGATATAAAACAAAATCTAAAAAGCTTATTAGGGCACATAAGCAAAGACTGGCATGTCTGGGTCTCTTTGTACTGACTTTTGAGCAGGGTGGAGGATCTGTGATGCTCTGGGCCTGTTTCTCTTTCAAAGGAACAGAAATCCTTGCCAGTGTGCCAGCAGGAAGCCTTTAACATGCAAGACCTGGTAACGGTTTTCATACCATTTTAATTGTTATATGTTTTGTCACAAACGATGGCGTATTTTATCATGGATTATTGTGATAGACCAACACACAGTAAGACAAGTCTAACTGGGAAGTGGAGGGAAAATGATAATTGATTCCCTGCGCATGTTCATTTTGAAAGAAAAAAGAACTAAATGCTTTTTTAAAAACGTCTTGTTACATCTGTAGTTTATACATAGCTATGTTTTTGCTTTTTTACATGATTGTTAGAAAGTTGGAGACAAAGGTAGTCGTATTAACAAATGTCCATCGTATATGTAGTCAAGGTTTGGTGTCTGGTTGCTTTCTCGTCAAGGCATTAAAAGAAAGTGCAAAGGAAAGCCACTAGAGGGAGACACCACCTTGATCATTTCATTTCTGCATTTTGTTGTAGAAGTGAAAACCGCCTGCATCGCTTTCTAAAGCTTGATTTCATCCAATATGGTTTTCTTTTGTTACGCTGTTTAATGTAGAGAAGAAATGATGCTGGCAGTAATTCACCACAACATTCAATAAAATCTGGCTTTGAACCTGTTCATTGTTCAATCATGTTTTATGGGCTACCGCAATGTTTCTGCTTCCGTGAAATATAAGAAAGCCTGATATTATACAAACTTCAGCTCTAGGTCAAAGGTCAGCAACTTTTTATATTCCAAAGAGACATTTTTGCTCAGCTTCCTTCAAATTAAAGTGTCCAGTCACGTTTAGAAAAAAAATAATTTATCAAGTTTTCTAAACACAGGTTACAAAAAGTATGTTTCTATCATTTTAAAAAAGTTGTATTTTTATACGAGTAGCAAACAAAACAATGAATCAGAGAGCTTTATCGTATAACGGTAACAAAAGATTTGAAAAGTATTCTCTCAGACCACATCGTACCGTATTCACTGGCTTTTCAGAGTACATGTGTGTGGAGCGTGTAATGCTCTAGATCAGCCGTGTCATTCGACCTTATATGGCCTGTTTCTTTAAAACCCACTCAGTTGTTGGCGCCCTGCCCAGAAAGTTTATTTCCCTTTTCCCATCCAGCCACATGGACAGGGCTCCATGACACACACACACACAGAGAGAAAGAGCAGCAGTTTTCTCACTCAGAGTGCCGACTCCACCACCAGCAGCAGCACCGGCCGTTAGAACAGGGAATCCTCTATCTTCCACCAAGTAGATCTTCATCCAGCTGGATCTGTCACAACCTCAGACATGTGAGTTGAGTCTGACCATATGCATGAAGTGGTGTGTGTTGTGTTTTTGCTTCTGTAAAGTGAGTTATCTGCTGACTTTGCTGCGTCTGGTTTAAAGGTTGTGCTGCCAGGCAAGACGTATTGTATTTTGACAACAAAGGCTCTTTTCACAAATCTATAATTCCCCGCTCCCTGGTCAGGCCAGCAGTATGCAGTCCTTTGGATGTGAACTGGAACACTCTCTTGCTTTTTTTATTTATTTATTTATTTTTTTTTAAAGAAAGAAACAGAAGGATCTGGAAGCATTTCTGACAGAAATCAGGGTTTTGGGAGACAGGTTGGATGACCCTAGCGTGGGACTCAACATCCAGCCGGGATGTTTCTCTGTAAAACTTCTCCGGCTTGTTATTGTGTGGAAAGCAAAAACTGCGGAGGCTCCGTGCCTGTTGCTGCTGAAGTTTGTGGACTGTAATTTTCCTGTGGAGATGAGGTCACAGGCAGAGACACACCCTGAGACTCAGACTGGGAGCAGGAAAAAGGGCTTTCAATGACTCACGAGTCCAGGGAGGAAGCAGTAGCTGTGGTGGAATTTCCATTCTGTTTGGAGAGGAGGAATTTGGGCCTGGATGCGGCTGCGTTTGATGGAGGGAGTAACCTCACTGATACAAGCCATGTGACAGCCTTTCCACTGCATAATGAGCTTTTGGATTTCACAACATATCCACGCCCCACCAAAAAAAACATGTACTTCAAATCCATTCATCAAAATGAAAGACATTGTTTTTTTAATATGCCTATTTTTGTTCAGGAATGTGTTTGGAATGCAGCTCATTTCCTCTTTCCCAAAAAGTTAGCTGTGCATGATTTGTTTAAAGGCCCTTCTTCCCAAACGTACACATTTAGTTAGCCTTGTTTCAGCTGCAGTCTGGATTTTAAGTAAATGTTGAGTTGTCGGCAGCAACGCCGTTCAGATGTGCAGCCGTAGCCGGACAGGGAGAGCCGAGGCGGAAGTAGGAGGCGGAGGGGTCGGGGGCGGATTGAGTCAACACTGGATGGTTTCTCAGACTTTTCACTTCTGCTCTCATGCCTCTCAATGGACTCGCGTTTACCAGGGGGGAGGCTGCAGATGACGGCAGACGGTCACAGTCCGGATAAAATGAAATCAAAGTGTGATGAATGGATATTTTCTGCCTCTTCATCAGGAACTCATTGTGGTGATTTACTCTTTTCAGGCCACTGAGGTCCTTTGTTTCCTCCTGATCTGGAAGACACATTTTGCAATTTCCGGGCTGCAGAAATACTGCATACATTAGTGGAAAGCAAAACAATTCCTTTTTTTTTTTACTTTACATCCCTTTATTTCTCACGCAGCTTATGGTTGTTTATGTCTGTTTGATAAATGGCAAAAGTATCCAAACCCTTTTCGATATTTTATCACATTGCAACCAGGATCATATTTTAGAAGGGGCTTAAAGAGGCAGTAGCCCAGAGTCTCATGTTTTGGGGGGTGCCCCACATATTTTTATTTTTTAATGAATTAATGTTTTGCATAGCACTTCATACAAGTTATATCAGGTGAGTTGTAATATTCTGGGATTTTTATATAAACAATACTCAAGTATTTAAACATTTTGACAAGAGTATTTTCTAAGGTGTGGGGGAAACAACGTGGAGTTACTAGCAAAAGAATGTCATCAGTTGGTATATTGAATTATGTATAGTTTTACTTGTTTATGTACTGTATTTTGCTTTTGCAAAATAATTTTACTTCAGTGAGAAGGGGACCACATTATGTAAATCCAGCCCTGGTTTCAACCACTAAGGATAATTTATTTTGTTAGTATTTTATGTAATAGACCAGAATATCTGCCTCAAAAGGTCACTTTAAAACACTGCCCTGCATGTAGTGCCATCTCTATCAACTCAGAATGGCTTCCCTGTGTACTACAACATTTTAAAATAGCAAAGAAATCACTTTGCTATTGTCAGAAAAATAAATTTAAAAATTGTTTTTACTGTATAAAAACAGACTAAAATGTAAGATGAAAAGTGTGAAATATATTGCGAAAAATATGATTGTATGAAGTGTTGTCCGAATATCTAAAGGGGATATTCAAAGGAAATATTAAACTTTATTCTGATGTTTAAGTCTTGTTTTCAAATGGTTACTGAGTTATTTGTTAGTGTAATGTTTTGTTTATGGACTGTCATTTCTTGACATCTGCAGACACAGATTTGTAATTACAGTGTGTGATGAGATGACAGCTGTGTGTGAGATAGTCTGGTTGAAGAAAACCCACATTCCTCTCCTTTCATCTGAACTCAAAACATCAAGATTAGAAACCAGATTTTAACCGTGAACCAAATACCTGAAACACAAATCATTCAGTCTCTCCGGTCTTCATTATCTGATGCTGGCTAACAATAAAACTGCACAGCTGTTTTGTGACAACGGTGGACATAAGGCCATCTTGATCAGGGCTGCACATCAACACTGTCTGTTCATTGTAATGACTTGAGAAACTGGCAGAATTTCCATTTTGTATACCTTTAACCCGTAGCAAAACTGTGGTCAGAACAGAAAAGTATTCAAAAGTTGCTCTTCTGAGTGTGTGTGTGTGTGTGTGTGTGTGTGTGTGTGTGTGTGTGTGTGTGTGTGTGTGTGTGTGTGTGTGTGTGTGGGTGTTGATTGTACTTGCAAATAAGTTTCCACTGAACTCTTGTGTTGGACAACCGGCTTAAATTTAGAAAAACAAATCTTCAAATCCGCATAGATGGCAGTCAGACAGAAGTACTGAGCTTGAAACACCTTAGTTCCTAAACACTGGTAACAATGAATGATTCTTAAAATTCAGAAGCTTTGCCACTTTTTAGGGTGAAATAGTTAACTTTTTTCTTTTGCTTCAGGTGGACAACATGCATCCATGGTTAGTTTATTCTACACTCTTCCTAAAACCACAGATTAATTTAAAAGCTGCAGTAAATAACTTATGAAAAATGTTTTTAATACATTTGTCAAAACTGTCACTAAGTGGTGACAACATATTATGAGAGATAATCTGTAAAAAAAAAACCCTAAAAATAAAGCATCACCTGTGCCTTCTCCCGGTGGTCCTACTGCCTTTGCATAAACAGTCAGGAAGAGGGTCTTAGTGCTGTCAATCAATCTTGTGTATTGGCTGCTCCCACGCTCCCACTTGCTTTCTGCTACAACAGAGCTTGCCATGAATGCTCAGGCTAGTTAGCATGGCCGCCATTGATGGTGCTTTCATCAGTGAGTTTCAACAGTGAGTTGTTTTTCTCCATTAGCACATTGAGCGGTGCGTACATGAGTATAATTGACAGCACTAAGACCTTCCTCCCGGCTATGATTGGTTGTTTTTGACCTGAAGTGCTGCATTTGGGTTGCAATAAGAGCACAATTTTTTAAACAGTTTATCTGTCTGATACTACGCAGTTTTAACAAATATGTATAAAAATTACATTAAAAAAACATTTTATTTTATGGTTTTCACATATTGTTTTGTTTTCAGTCAAAAACCACATTGCCCATCAGAAAACAAACAAAAGAAAATCTTACAAGTGTTTAAATAAGAGAGGAAATAAGCCTAAATAATTCACTGGAGTTCATGTTTGGAGTTGTGTAAAAAGTTGACGTCAGATAACCATAAAACTGTTTGAGCTCCAGCTCATGATAATCCTGAACACAGAGCGTGTTTGTGCTTGTTTGTTGCAGTTCTTTCAAAAGAAACTCTGTTGCCTCAGGATTTTAGCGTTTTCTCCATGAGGAAATATATTGCTAAACAAATAAACTATACGACAGCTTAGATCTGGAAAAATCCTTAAATGATGTGAGAGCAAGATCAAACAGCACCGAATGATTTTTTTGTTTGTATGCCATCAAGAATAAAACCTCCTGTGCTCCCTTCTTCGTGCTCCTTTAAAGTCAGGAACTAGTAAAGCCACATCCCACCTTATCTCATGACTAATATCCGTTTATGGCTGAGGGGTTCTACTCAGAACAGCAGGGTAACTCAGAGCCAATCCCTCCCTCTTTTATTCCGCCGCAATATTTCCAAGTAAATGCAGTCAAGCTGAGGGAGGAGACTTTCTCAAGGAGGGAGGGCTCACCTGTAAGGAGAGGAGGATTCTGACAGCAGCGCCCTGGTGTCACCTGCTGAACTGTCACAGAGCAGAACATGACCAGCAGCTCAGGGGACGCTCGGGTGGCGGCCGTCCTGCGGTTGGAGATTTAAAAATGGGTGGGACGCAAAGTCAGGATCGGAAGAGGAGCACCCGGCGAACGAGTTTTCGGAACGTCGTAAAGAACATAATGTGAGTGGATCCGTTTTTACGCCTCTGAGAAGCTTTTCTCCTTCTGCTACGCTACACGTTCCTGAAGATGTGTAATGATTAGAGGCCCTGACTAAACATTACAAAGCAAACGCTGCGACGCTAACTGTGTAGCTGGCGTCTTGCTTTGCATGTTGGTGTGACGCTGACCTCCGTTCAAGTATTGATGCAAATTTCCAAACACCCTCAGAGAACAGATAAGGTCACATGCAGACCGGCTGTGAAATGTTTGCTTCTGTGGACTTAGAAGAATGTGAATCCACGTGTTTTGGTAGACCAGTCACAAATAGATCTTATCATATTTAACTAGAAAAGAGAAAGAAAAGTGGACTGAGTCAGATTTGTTTTGTTTTTTAAAAAAGGAGTTTCTTACCACATGTTTATCTGTTGTTTTTTGCCATTAGAATAGACTCGGTTGTCTTGTTACAGTATGATCTCACTGTGAGAAATATAACTCGACTGTGTCAATATTTGCTTGAGGCGTCTCAGCTTGAACTCCTGTTCGTAGTTTGTCTAAACACAGTTTCCATGCAGAGAAAAAAACAGAAAAAAGAAAAGAAAAGAAAAAACATAGCGCAGGTTTTACAAATCATGCTGATGCACAGCACTCTGGCTAAAAACCATTTATACATAGAGGAGGAAACAAAACAGCAAGTTGTTAACCAGGAGTTCCTCAAGCTTTAACTCAAACACGTTTTCTGTTGAAGTGACAAAACTCCCTCCTCTCCCCCACTTTAAAACAGAGAGTTCAGGCGCAGGTCACGGCCCTAACTCTGGCTGCCTGTTTCCAAACTGGTTTGCGAGTCGTCCGCCTCCTCCGATCTGACCCAAGTGTTACTTTTCTGGGCTGGCGGCGGGTCGGGCTGGCAGGAGTCGGCGAACCGCTCGCGGGCTTTCTCCCAGTTCTTATGGGACTTGGATCTGGTCGCGGAAACGTCGTCCACCGACATGACGCCGCCCGTTCCCAGGCCAGACTGCGACTTCCGGATTTTCAGTTCGATCTGTGAAAACGACGACGACAGACCGTCAGGCTTTGGAACACATTAAAACACGTGAGCTCGGAAGATTATCCTGTTTTACGTGTCAAACCTTTAATCAGTTCTGCCTTAAAAATCACATTTTCAGAATTTCACCAAAAGGGAAACAAAAACAAAAATTCCAGTCTCTGGACATGTAGACAGGTAGGTGTTTGGCTAACAGAAGATTAACTCACCGGATCTTTCATCCCCCGTCCCTCTTTTCCCAGTCCCTCTCCTTTTTTCCAGCCCATTTTTTCCAGCATCTTCCGCCCCTTGTTGACTTCACTGATCTCCCTTAAGAGGACAGAAAGCAATAACATATGAGCAACATATGCTACAATTCAGTCAAATTATGCCAGATGATTCTACAATGACCAGACTTTGTGTACAGAACCTGCAAGAAGGGAAGGAAGGAAAGAAGGGCCTCTTAAATGGTACAAAAAGGAATGAAATCAGACATGAAGCCAATTATTTTTCCATGCTGTTTTTGTCTTCCACACTGATCCAGATTTTTCCAGACTTACTCGTGTACAGAAGCGGGCGCATCGTCCCGTTGGAAAACGCCTTCGCTGCCCACATTCTGCCGGCGAGACTCTGCTCTGTCCCTGTACTTGGGGTTCCTCAGGGCTTTGGTCTCCTCGTTGCTCTGTATTGAACAGATGACCAACCGTGTAAACAAAAAAAAAACATCTTTGATGTGTATTTTAACCCTAAATTCAGCTGCAGGTCACCTAAACACTCACTTGCAGTCCATATTTGGCCTTCATTTGCTTCAGCTCTTTCTGTCTCAGGGATTCTTTGTCTTCTTTGCCGAGGCCAGGAGCTTCTAGAAGCAACAAGGACAACGCCAACGTCAGACGCTTTTAAATAACTTGTACAAATGTCCGCTCCCACCCCAGTGGATTTGTTCCCTCACCGCCGCTCTCCTCTCTCCTGTGCTTGCTGATGTGAGCCATGACTTGTCCGGGTTCACAGCCGTCACAGGTGTCGGTGCCTGAGTGGATGTGGAACGACAGAACGGTCTCTCCCATCTTGACCTCATCCCCATGCATGAGTGGATGAGGCTCCGACTTGGTTTTGGGCTGCAAGTGGACACCAGAGTTCAATTGGAAGGTTTCGCTTCTTATTCGACGCACCGAGACGAAGTGCTGACCTGCAGTATGCGGTTTCCGTTAATGACCGTCCCGTTTTGGCTCCCCTGGTCCACCAGCATGTAGCTCTGCTGTTCCTGGTCAAAGTACACCTCCGCATGGAACTGGAACCAAACGTGCAACATTTAGAGACACTGCAGGGAAAGCAGCAATAGTTCAAACTCCTGCAGGGAAAGCAAAGCAGGGAGTTTTTACCTTGCTGACTCCCATTTCTGGTAGTCGAACTGCATGGTTCATGTCTTTTTCCCTGCAAAGAAACACAAAAAGCAGAAGGTTGATTTTTGCTCAGTTAATCAATTAACAGAAATGTTTTCAAAAAGCAGGAGTGTCATTTTCTACAGGATTTAACATCACATTTTCTTATGTTAGACCCACAGATTTCAAGGAACCTACAGAATTTATTTGTAGATTAACACAAAGTACAAATTAGTGAATCGCTAAAAAAAAAAAAAAATTACGTTAGGATTCCAAACGGGAAACTACGATAAAAAACTCCGATGTTTATTTGAAAATAAAATGGCAAAAATTGTGTTAGTTTTCTTTTAAGCCGCGTTATTATTCAGAACTCGATTTTGGTTTAACACATGAAATCCCAATAAAGCACAAAGAGATTTGTGTGATATGATTGCATGAATACTTTTGCCAGCGCTGCGCGTAAACAGCTGAGAAGAAGAGAACCAACCTGCCGAACGTGGCCGGAGAGTCGGCTGTGATGATGAACAGAGTTCCCACCTGCAGCGTTGGGGACCTGACCACGGTCACTCTCACACAGGGGGGCCAGAAGTTGTTAACTGGAAGGAACGAAACCAACCGGCTGGGTTAGCAGCAGAACAAAGAATTACAGGAAGCTTCATGGCAACCAAATCACTGATCGGGAGATCTGGCTTGATATTATGTACAGATTTAATGAACCATCCTAGAACCAAGCTTTGAGAGATCTGCGCACCTCGCGTCTCAAATGTTGGGGAGTTTTCTCCTCTCACCTTCTTGGCTCTGCACCTCCATTTCTGACTCAGGACTTTCCCTGGATTGTTTGGGGCTGGAACACCATGAAGGCGAAGAGGCGGATTCCAGATCTTCCTTTTCAGACTCCGTGATCTCGCCCTCCTCTGGTTCGCTGTTGCCCTCCGACTCCTCACTCTGAACCGGGGTCCTCTTCCTCTTCTTCTTCTTCCTCTTTTCATGCTTTTCTGACTTGGATTTCTTCCTCTTCTTTCTTGAGCTGCTCTTCTCCTCGTGGTGCGAGCCGTTCTTCAGCCGCCTTCTCCGCGATGGCGATTTGTCCCGCTCTTTCCCGTGTTTTGAAGAGTCTCTTTTACTCTTGGATAGGTCTGGACTGCGGGACCTCCGGTGCAGTTTTCGGGATTCGGTTTCTTCCATTTCTGGGTTCGCATCGTCCGGTTTGTGTTCCTGCCACCAGACAGTCAGCAGTGAGATTACCGTGCTGAACGGCAGCAGGCGAGCTGGCTTTTTACAGTCGATCCCAAATCTCAGTCACATGTTAATTCCTGGGTCTCAGTCTTTAAAGTCGATTCATCATAATGCTTCCCAAATTATGTCAGGAATTACGAAAAAAGGTTTTAATATGCATCAAGATTTGCAAAGGGAGGTTCACTACTTCAACTATAGACTAGCATATTTTGTTCCCTTGGTAACGAGATGAAACTCCTGACCCCACCAAGGGACAAGGGTGCAAGAAAATGGATGGATGGTAACGAGATGAGCATCTGGTGCAGTGACAGTAAAGAAAGCTGCATTTTCAGAAAATCTCTGACTAAATGGAGAAATAATAATAAAAAATAAGAATAATAATTCCTGACCCCTGGTAAAGATAAGTGCTTTAAAATTAATTTATATTATAGCAATATCATAATTACACAGAAAAATGTTAAGAAATCCAACCTTTTACTCTGTAAATCTATGGAATGAAAAGAAAACCTGGTCCTCCAAAACTCCTGTTCAAATTAATGTAACTGAATCTTTTTTTCTTAAATTATACATTTTGTTTTAGGATGATGGCAGATTCAAGGAATGTCTCATCATAACGATATATTTTTTGTTTCTCTGGGGTATGAATATGACGTGACACGGAAGCCCAGTTTGTTTAGCTGCTGGCCGCTACGCTGGACGACCCATATTTACATTGCCGGAACAAAAGTGTGGTCTTGCAGCCACCAAATCTACACAGCAACCATCAGATGCAATGCTCATACCAACTGGTTGTTTGGGAGGGAGGCAAGAAAAATCAAGAATAAAAAGCTATTATCCCCTTTATCACAAAGTACTACACTGGAGCTTAACTGGAACTCTCTGTGCTTTGGTCAGGTGGGACGAAGATTGAGCTTTTCTTCAACAAACGGTCTAGTGTGGAACAAATAATGAACCAAGTTTGGCAGAGGATTGGTACTGCTATGGAGTAGGAAATCTTGTAACAATATCATCATCCATCCAAACATTTTCTTTACACCCTTGTCCCTTGGTGGGGTCTGGAGGGTTGCTGGTGCCTCTCCAGCTAACGTTTCGGGCGAGAGGCGGGGTCACCCTGGACAGGTTGTCAGTCTGTCGCAGAGCAACACAGGACAAACAACCATACACACACACTCACACCTAGGGACAATTTGGAGAGGCCAATTAACCTGACAGTCATGGGAGGAAGCCAGAGTACCTGGAGAAAACCAATGCATGCACAGGGAGAACATGCAAGCTCCATGCAGAAAGACCGCGGCCGGGAATCGAACCCAGAACCTTCTTGCTACAAGGCAACAGCTCTACCAACTGCGCAGCCCATCAATATCATTATGAGTTCTTAAAAAAAAAAATCTGGAAATTTTTATAAAAATATTTGGCAAACTCAACCAGAAATCCAAAATTGGGTTTTCCAATAGAAAAATAATTAAAACAAGCAGCCAAAATAACAAAAATGTTTGACCAGAAACAAAAACCAACTGTCAATGGCTGTCTGAAGACCTAGATACTAACTCTACCCAGAACCCGAGGAGAAAAACAAGTGACCCTTTCTATTGTCATACTACAATTGACAGCAGAGGTGTCAATTGTTAAACCAAAGGTTATCACATAATCTGGGATTCCCCCCCCCACTCTAAATGCAGCTTCTAAAAGTAAATGTCTGATTTTTCTCTGTTCTTTAGAGTGAGATTATGCCACGGCAAAATAAAAAATTAATTATACTATTTGTTCACATCACTAAAGCATGTCAGCGTACTTCATTATTCTGTAGTGTAAAACTAAAGTTATACCTCTGTAGGAGGGAGTTTTCCAGTAAGAGCAAATCCTCATTTTAGCCAAAGAGTTAGTCACATCTTGAACCTAGGCCAGAAAAATAGTCTTTCAGTCAACTATCCCGCATCATCACAAACACAATCAAACATTTTTAAAGACTGAGACCCAGAAAAGTTAAGAGGAATGAAGGGGAACGGCAACTTTAAAAAGCCAGCCGCCAAACACTTTCAAAGTAACGATGCGCTGCACCTCATCGTTACTTACCCCCTCATCCTGATGCGACGCTTTCTTGACTGCTTTTGGGAACTTTCTCCATTTCTTGTCGGGAACTTGAGTCTCTTGGGAATGTTCTGCAGCGCTCTGCGCAGCAGGCACCTCGATCCTGGAGTGAAACTGATACCGTCCGCTTTCCGCGTCGTAGTAGTAGTATATGCCCGTGTTGGCGTCATAATACAACTGACTGACCTGGAGGGAAAAGCAGAAAGTTTAAAATATAAATGAGCAAAGAACATCGAATCAACCGAACCAGCAATCTCAAAGAAAACCAACAAACCGAGTCGTAGTAGAAGCCCGTGCTGTGATCGTAGTACATGCCGGACGTCTCATCGAAGACGAAGCCGGTCTGCGACATGGCTTCTTCAGCTGTGGCCCTCAGCATGTCAGCTATGGAGCCAGCATCACCTACCTGAAGCAGACATTATTATGAATCAATGTATCAAGGACAACTCAGATTATAAGCTCCAAGTCCAACTACGACGGACTTAAAAACGCTACATTTTTATTATTTTGAATGCACTTATAGAAAAGCGAACCTCTCCTGGAGCTACTTCGCTGCTCTCTGCTGGAGCATCTGGGGCTGTTGCTTCAGTCGTTGTAGATGTTTCTACCGCCGTACTGTAATCAGTTACATCCACAGCTGCCGTCGCCGTACTGGGATCAGTAACACCCTCAGCTGCTGCTGCTGTCGTCGTGTCCAGACCTTCCTGGGAATCTGCCGCCTCAGCGTTCTGACTGTAGCCTCCGTAGTAGTAATTGTAGTAATCTGGGGGAGGGGGGGATCCTAAACGTTATTTTTGATATTAACTACATTTATATACGTTCCGGTTGTGATGATACGCACCAGTTTCTGTCCACACATATTCTTCTGTTTGAGTTTCACAGCTGACTCTGTCTTTCTCTTTCTTCTTTCGCTCATGAATCTCTGCACTGAGCTGGTCAACCTGGAGTCGCAAAAAAAAACGATACCAAAGACTTTCATCTAACATAATCAACCCAGTTTAACATTATATTAAATATTAAGCTTTGCTTTAAGCTTAGCGATATTTCCTGACATCATGAGTGTGGACTAACAATTTGTGGCTTGTAAAATTATTTTTACCTCTTAAAATACCCACATTTTGGATTTTTTACAATACAAACTCCAATCCATCTCATTTCAATTTTATATTATTAACTAACACAAAGTAGTGCAAAAATATAAAGCTACAGAAATGAGATATATTGGTTGAAATTTTTAAATACTAATCGGAAAATGGACATGGTAACCTGTAGCGGTAAGTTTCATTCTTTCGCGTGTTTAGCTTGTACTCTACTTTACTTGGCTTACGCCCAACATGTCTCTAATTAAAGTTCTTCACAAATTGGTCCGTGGCCTGTATTCGACTTATTAAGATTTATCAGAGTAAAGGAGCCAGCGCAAATGCACACTTTTCACATTTGCTCTTGTAGGAAAATCAGAAAACTATTTTTCTGTCACTTTACAACTCTGTAATGCTTTGTATTTGTGTATCACGCAAGACCCCAATGAAATCCGCAGGGGTTTGTGACAAAACGTGGAAAAGGTGAGAGGTGTGAATACTTTTGCAAGGCGTTGTGTAACAAATTGAATAGCTGACCTGCTTCCTCAGGTCTTCGTTGTAGCTCTCGGTGCTCTTCTGCACCCTTTCGGAGTGGCTCAGCTGCTTCTGTAGCTTGGTGAGCTCGGCTCGGCACTCCTTCAGCTCCTGTTTCAATGACTCGACTCTCAGACGCAGCTCGGCCACCTCGCACTCCGAGTCTTTCTCTCCTCTCGCTGCTTCTTCTTCCTCCTCCATTCAGAAAACCGGAACCACGACAGCGAAAGCTGCAGCGGGAACAACACGTTCTTAACCGAGATGCTCGCAAAACTGACTCTAAATCCGCCGGCCCTTTCTGATAATAACCCACTGCTTGGTTTATAAACGGTCCAGACATCAGTCTATTAAATACAGCCGGACTCCATGTTTCTTTCTTACCGTTTGCTTTGTTTTCTCCGAGCGGGAGGCGATTTCGTCCTCAACGCGGCGACCTGAAAAGTTGAACATAAACATCTTGTAACTTCCAAGCGTGTTGGACACAGCCCAGTACATGTTTTGAGGACAATTAGACAGTTACAGTTGAGGCAGCTGAAATGTTTACAGTCCACCCTGCTCGCAACCGCCATTAACTCACGGCGGAAGCGATTCTTCTTCGAGGTCTGGCGCCAGTTGTAAGCCCTGTTGTCGCCACCTGGCGGCGACCGCGGCTAGTCCCCGCATCAAGGCCGTGAAATGTTCACTGTTGTTTGTTGGTCTTCGAACTCTCCACTAAATGAAGCGGTAAGTTAGCATCTAAAACGTTTGTCTTATCTGCAGTTAAATACGTGGTTTTTTTTTTTCTGGTTGTCAAGTGTGAGTTTTATGTTCAGAGTCAACTTTAGAGTGGAGTCTGGGGAAAAACATGGATGCATCTGAGTCTTATGTGGATTTTGCTCAGCATTGGTGAGTAGTAATTGGGCCTGAGCTCTCAGTGAGTCTCATGTATTGGACTCAGTTTGGTTGACTAATTAGAATCTCATCAACACAATCAGTTGGGGGGGGGATCCAGTTGGTCTTAACTAGGTTTCAAGTAGGTTTAGAGAAAATTGTATCATATTGGGTAATTGAAAACTTTATTCATTTCAGCAACTCAGTGAAGCACATTATACATTTTTATTATACAGCCTGATGTTTTAATAAAGCCTGGTAATTTTCACCTGTCACAGCTAAAGAAAATTTATTTTTTTAAAAATGTAGAATTAGAATATCAGACCAATAAAAAACTGTTTTAAAACGCAACTGTGGGGTTAATGAAAAATATGTTTAATACTTGCTTAAAGGTTATTTTAAAATAGTACTTTTATCTAAGAAAAACACATTTGATAATTTACTGGTATACTGTAAGACTCTCCTTACAGCCTACTTTTTTTTACTAGAACTGCTCCTGTGGGTGAAAATTACTTGCAGCCACTATGTAGTTTATTAGAATCTTCTGACGTTAAATTCTTTGGGCGATTTACTGCCAGTATCGGATTTATATGCAATGTTTATATGCAATGTGCTAATTGGGTAGTTATGGTTAAAACATGGGATTTTACTGATACCAAGTAGAAACTAGTAGTCAATACTATTACACCATAAAAAATAGTTGAGAAAGCTGCTTTATTAACTCGTCATGGTTTACTTTAGAAGACTAAAACCACAAAACACTACAACACCATCAGAGGACTGAAATAAAAAAGACCAATAAATAAGTATAATAATGAAAAGCGAGAGAGACTGAGGAACAGGGTCAATTTAATATGATGCGGGGTCCCTGGTGCCCTACACATTTTGTTTTTCTCAATTACAATGGAAAGCCTTTACTGACAATACAGAATTCAAACCCTTCTTAAAATCGCTGACCAGCTTTTTGTTTGTTATGGCATTTTCACAGTTTGTCGATGATGAGCACAAAGTCTTTGAGGCTGAAAGGCCTTCTCGTCATCATGCTGACCGTTAGCTCCATCGATGCTGGGGACACTAAGATTGCTAAAAGTTGGCATCTGACTTGCTGATTCTAAAATATCAACTATCTAGACTCCTAAGCTGTGGACTGTACTGAGAAAGATTTTTTTCAGATCATGAAACACTTAATGTTTGTCTTGCAACAGGGAAATTGAAAATGGAAAGTTAAACAAGTTAAAACTGTACTGAATTATTCTATGCTGATGATATATTTTTTGCAAAGATGGGATTGGTTTATGAAGTCCTTAATCTGCCCCAAATTCTATTGAGCCCAGAAGGAGGTAATCACTCAGTGGGCCTTTCATTCAAGGATTAACATCCCTGAACCCAAGTACTATGAGGAGGTAACATTGCTAGTTTTTTACTTTCAGCACTGGAAAACATTTTAAGGAAGTCCAGTTTTGGATTTCAGTGACAGACATTGACCACTAGATGTCAGCAAAGCCCATGAAATCTGGAAATAATTTCCAGAAGTTATGTAAAAAAAAAAAAAAAAAAGAAGTTCTATAAATAGATTTGAGTTATTTCTTTTTGACCACAGAGTAGCGGAAAAATAATCTGATAGCAAACATCTGTGAGCAGTTTTCCAGCTTGTTAAAAATAGTTCTTGACATTTTCAGCTGGTGCCACTTAAAACTCAAATAGAGCATTAGATTCTTCCCAAGCAGAAGTGTATATTTCATTGTGCTGACACAAGCTGATTTGTGAGCCCATTGCTGTTCCTCTCCCTTATTCCTCGTTCTCATCTGTATCTCTCCCTCTGGTTGGATCTGGGTTGCCCCTCTTCTCCCCGTCTTCCTCCTCCACTTGACAGTTCTTCCTCTTCTGACCTTTCTGCTCCTTTGTTTGTACGTTCAATAATTTCCTGGAACGCCTGGTTCTGTCACATAGATTTACAGGACATAGCCAAGGCCAAGCTATGCAGACTGATCTTAGGCCGCCAGGAAGGACTGTTACATAATCACGTGGCTTCTCTATTGTCTCTTACTCTGTTTATAGTAGAAAGAAAATATATAAAGTATTGCAGTATACCCAAAGTAAAAGCCCAAAATTTTCACCTTTTATCAGTTACGTCTTTTGCGGATATTTGTTACAGCGAGTTAAGTCAGAAACGACCCACAGACTAAACAGATTTGGGTCATTGGCCACTTTTACGCTAAAGTCTGAATAGGATTCGGCAAGTTTGTTTTACGTCGTAATTAACTTGGGACTTGCTGTTTTCTTGAAAACGCCTGCAGGGTTCCTCCTGGTGTGATTGAAATCTGAGCTCTTTTGGGTTGTGTTTAGACTCTGGTGGAGCATCAGACCTCTTGGCAGGAGCTCTGAGGCTTGTGTTGGTGGTGGGAGAGCGGCCTCAAAGAATCCTCTGGTCTGCTGCCCAGTGATGTTTATAGATGCCAGTTTTAGACAAGAAAAGTGTGGGTCAAGATAAGCAACAAGTCGGTTCACAATTTCTTTTTCACTGCTTGGCGAATTTACTCAAAAATTGTGCAGATTAATCACTTTTTTTTGGTCTTAAAATAACGGTTTAATATTCAAGACGGAAATTGTTTGCTGTTCCCGCAGGAAAATCCTTTAGACATCCTGCAGTTAATGCGTGTGCTATCCCTGTTCGCTCCAACCAGAAGCCCAGCGTAGATCTCAAAAATAAGTGGGTAGAACAGAAACTCCTCCCTTTCTAGTATAATGTGGAAACTCTGAGTCTGACTGAGGTTATGGGTCTCTGCTCCTTCATGGAATTTCAGAGAGTTTGCTCGCTCCGCTGCTGCACAGCAAAAATATCTGGCCATGGAGAGTAAAGCACAAAAAGGTTTCTATGAGCAGAGTAATGAAATTAGGACACGTCGCAAAACGACAAAAAAGACTGAGGACACAACAAGACCAGCTGTGAACACAAATTTAGCCTTTCATAGACTTTGTCATTGATATGACATCTTGATCATTCACATCTTGGCTCTGGAAAGTATTTTATTATTACTTTCTGAAGAATTGTGTAATTTAGTCAGGACCATTATCATAGTTCATGGGACTTGTTTTTATTTACAGAAAAACTGTGTTTACACACACTCTATTAAAAGACACATTACTCCAAAACATTAAAATTGACTACATTTTTTTCAGAACAATTAGGATTATCAATTGTCCTGAAAATGTCTATTTGCTAATTGCCAAAATAATGAGATTTTGTAGATTTGTTTTTTTTTAGGAATGAATCAAAAATCTTGCAGACTATTTTTAAGAATTCACAAAAACGTCATAAAGTTTGAAGTCAATGCTATTCAAAATAATAATAATAATAATAATAATAATAATAATTAAAATGTATGTAAACTTTTATCTTTGAAGTATTAAGCTCATTATTTTTGCCTTTAGTAAACGGAAATTATCTTGTGAACTGATCTGAAGTTCAGATTGTGGGTGAAAATAAACAACATTTTTAGATGAATAAACTTGTTTATGTGATGTAAAAAGTGGGAGTCTGAAGATATTTGTTTGAAAACATCTAAAGGCAGAGAGAGACTGTATGCTGTTTGTCCCACAAATAGCAGAAAAAAGAAAAAAAACAGTTTTCTTCTCCGTTAAACACGCTGCTGCTATCTCAAATCTTCTCAAACCGTGAGTGACAGGAAGCTTTGAAGTCTAAACAAAGCTTAGACTTGTGCTTCTGCATAGTTTTATTCGTGAGATATAGCGGTTTAAAAACATGCTTCAGTTTCAGCTTACTTTTGATGAACATTTATACCAAATTCAATGGGAGATGAGGTGTGGGTCCTATGTTCTCCGTAACATTAAACCATCAACCATACCCTGATGACGGACACGTTTTAAGAAATGGGACAAAATGCCAACGATTTTGATAAAAGAAGAAATTTTAGGGAGGTTGTTTGGCAAAATTCAACTGATTACACACTCTAGTGACGATGGAAATCAATTTATTTTGGTGAAAAGTGTCAAAAAAAAAAATCAAAAAACTTTAACCTGTGATTCCATAAAATCCATTTAAACTTTTTGTGGTGTGACTTCCTGAAAGTGTTATGCTCTAAGGACCACCGTTTTTCCATTTTTGTTTTATTTTAGAATCTCCTCAGTTTGTCCAGTTTTTTGTTGCTTTAAAAAAACCCCACTTTTTTGTTGTTGTTGCTTTGTTTCTGACTCACTCCTCAACTTTTCCCAAGCATTTTACTTATCAACATGCCACCGTGTAATTACTTGTGTGGCGGTGCTCTGCTTAGTGGTTTAGTGTTTCCTCTGACAGATTGAACCCAGCAAAGTAGTTCTCCTGAGGCTGTCCAACAGAACTGGTTCCCCGAGTCATGCATGCCTTCCTGCCGCAGCGTGGAGGAAGCAGTTGAAGAGCCTGAGGGAGGAGGGGGGGACTAATAAGTCTTTAAGATCCGGCCCCCACATTCCTAACCTCTATCTGGACTATAAAACACAGAGCCCCAAGAGTTCAGCTCCTCCTCTACCTCCTACTCCTCCCTCTGTGTTTGTTTTGCGGCCCATTTTTTTTCTACTTTAGAGTAGAAGAGCAGGCTGACAGGGACATACCATTCTTCTACCACAGGGGAAGTCATCAAAGCAGCCATGGGTTTTAGGGCTTACAGCTCACTTCCTCCACCCCCACTGCAGTTTTTGCCTGTGAGCTGTTCCAAGGTGGAGCGGGGAGGATGGAGGAGGAGGAGGAGAGAGAGAGAGAGACAGAGAGAGAGAGAGAGAGAGAGAGAGAGAGAGAGAGAGAGAGAGAGAGAGAGAGAGAGAGAGAGAGAGAGAGAGAGAGTCGGCAAAGCATTTGAGAAACCAGCTGATCAGAGCTGAGGTATTCTGTCACGGAGGGACGTGTCAGCGTGACTGGAAATTACTAACAGGCGAAGACAGAAAAGCAGGGTTAAAAAAGAGAGAGAGAGAAAAAGAGAGATGTCTCCTTCTCTTCATGTGAATCTGGGAACTCATGGAGAGATGTGAGAGGGGTGGAAATCTGAGGAAGAGAGTGAGAGGTGTACTGGAAGCCAAGCCCTGGTTACGGGTGAGTCAGCTGGAGGCTGGGGAACTTCGTCGAATAAGGAGCGATGTCTTGGCTGTCTCCGGTGTCATGGGCCAAATGGACGTGGACGGCGGTGCGAGGGGGAGAGGAGGATGGAGAAGAAGGGCAGGAGGCCAACGAGGAGAGGGAGCAGTGGGGAAGGAGAGAAGAGGAAGACGAGGAGGAGAGATCTCAAGGCAGCAGGCAAGTGTTGTGCTGAAAGCTCTGAGACTCCAGGCAGAATGGTTCACGTCGCCTGCGCTGGAGGAGGAGGGGGGACTTCTGTCCATGTGCCTCTAACCTACTGGATTGGGAGACTGAATTTTAGTGACATTCTGGTCGAGACATTTTGTGAAGTGCTGGCTTGTCTCTGTTGGGTCTGTGCTTTAAATTGTCTCTGCGTCTTTTTTTCGCTTCATAACACCAACCCTAATTCACACAGGATTCACTCAAAACCTGCAAGCATGTGCTGAAATCATCAGTGTGTGTTCCTCGTGTCCACGGTGTTGACATTATCTCTGCCTCTGTTTCACCACGACACAAACACGACGACTACTTTCAGAAGACTTCCACCTTCCCATTCCTGCACTGATACAATATCAGCCAATATACTGACCTTCGGGGGCTTTCTAAAGTGATTACATCGCAGAGATAAATCTGATTTAATCTGTCCTGTAAATTGTTAGTCGAGAACGGCCCATATATCTTAAAAGGCTGCACGTTTTATGTTTTCTTCTCTATTTCTCGTGTCATAAACTGTATTGTTCTTAGTGTGACAGGAAATAGTAGGCTGCCCTGCATGTACTTCCTCTTCCTTTATGTATGCGTTACTTTGGCTTTGGTTACTCTTCCTCCTGTAGTGTCAGATTAGATAGTGTGACAATGTTTCTGCAACGACGAAGTGCGAAGTTAAGCTCAACATAGGTCAGTTTGGTGCATCAAATAAAAGCGTAATAAGTTTGAGGTTTTATTTTTGTATGTGTTTTACCAGCAAAAGGGGTTTTGCAAGATAATGCAAAGCTTCACAAAAAATGCATATATTAACTGATTACATAATGGTCACAAATCCAAGGATTTTTTGCTTTTAAAGCTTTTAGTGTGTTTTTATGATAAATTCTTGCATAATGACAGTAAAAGGACAGCTATTTTTGTTTGAGGAGAAGATGCATCTCACCCGCTGACTCTCTGCGTTCGTAATGTGATCATTGCTCTGGAGTTATGTAATAGTCTTTCTGCTTCCTCTCATTTCTTCACGTGCTGCAGCTCGGACTCTGAGGGTCACTTTGACACCCCTGAAGGAGCGACTCCCGTCCGCGCCCCTCCGCCCGTCCCGGGAGAGCTGGAGAACAACAACACCAATGCAGGCAAAGCAGGTGAGGCCGCTGCAGAGCAACGACAGGCAGAAGGAGAGGAAAACGAAAACAAAAACGGGAGAGGAAGAGCAGCAGCATTTGTGACTCTTCAGGAATCCTGGAGGTTCTTATTAAATCTCAGCAATCTAAGGGAAGTGCGTGTTCAAATACTTTGGGCACTGTTCCTTTTATTCTCAAGGTTGCCATGGAAACAAGAGTCATTTGATGTTCCACCAACTATTCAGGCCTGACATCATCTTAAACAAACCAAAAAAAATGCTGCTGTTCATGAAAAATCCTAACTTTTGGTCGTAAAACTGATGACGCTATAGCTGCATGATGTCGGTTATTTCAAAAATGTAGCAAGAGATAAATTATTTTAGTTTTTTTAAGAATTCATACTTTTCTAAATTTAACTTAGTGTTAATATTGATGTCTTATTGTATTATAGAGATTCCACACAGTGTTTGCTAAAGGTAAACAAGGTTATTTGACACCTGAGCTGGCAGTGAGCGGCCTCCCATGCACCTGGTATTTAAGCTGGAATGCACACAGTTTTTATTTTGGATAGTTTTTGGGCGTGATCACGTCTGATGCTCTGTCTCTGTCGTTTGATTCACTAAGAGGAGGGGCCTGTGGAGGAGTGTGGGAATGACCTTTGCTCCAGAATCCAACAGGTTGAACAAAAGCTTTGGTTAGCTCTGCTTTGTGCTGGACACTGACGGAGGTCACAGTGACGTATGGTAGCATGTCAGAGCGTGTTTTTAGGTGGCTTGTTTAGAGGGTTTGTTGCATTGTGTGTGAGGCCACCGCTGGTTCGGAAGAACTAAAATTCCTGTAAAACAGCACTAGCAAAATTTTCTAAAGGTGAGGTATCGAATCAAAAAGAAGAAAATACATTGCGTTAGTAACCTTATTATTAAGACTGGTGGGATGTGACTAATTTCTGGAGATTTTCTTGTAATGAGCTAAATTTACCTTTTAGTTGCTTTTTTGTTTTTAATTATGTTTTTGTAAAAACGCTGAAAAAAGTGAAATTTTTTTCAGAGATTTGCACAGAATTTCAGAAAAACAAGGCATCAGTCAAGAATTGTTTTGCTAGTGTGATTAACTGGGGCTGCTTTGCTGCTTCGGGACCTGGAAGGTCGGCTCATCACACTAAAGCTCACTCACATGCAGCAAAATAATGATCCAGATTACACCAGCAAGTACAATTTTGAGTGTTTGAAATGAAGACGGTCTTGAAGTGATGTAGTCAAAGTCCAGACATAAATTGGATGGATATGCTGTGGGATGGCTGGTCATTTATGCTTGATGAGGCTGAACTGAAACCATCCTGCAGAGGGGTTCAACATCTCACTTTCTCTCTCTCATGTGATTGAAAAATACTCTGGCAGGTATCACAAACACTTGATGCCACTTGTTTTAGCCAAAGAGTTATGAGGGTTAGGGAGCAAATTACTTTTTTACATAAAGCCAGGTTGGGTTGGATAGATTTTTCCAATAATAAAAATAAATTATAAAATAAAAACCGTGCTTTGTCTGATCTAACATGTTTACTTATTTGAAAGGTATTTTTGACAAAGGGGGCAAAGACTTTTTCACAGTACTGTGTTATGATTATTTGAGTGTGTAAGGGAATGCACGTGTGTTTGGGATTATGTTAGGGTGTCAACTCTTGAAACACATAAAGCTGGTTAAAGCAGAGCAAGCTCTGCTCGTCTCTTGGCAACATGGTGTTGTATGAACAGAGCGATGATGATGATGACAGGCATGCTGAAATATGCTGCAATGTCAAAATGTTCCCTGGAGCTAGCATTCAGACCGCTCTGTTATTTTTCTGCAAGACTTAACACAAGATAAGCGAAGGTCTGCTTTGTTTTGTGTTTTCGATTGCGTTACTTTTGCTTTTATGGTGTGGCACTCATACTAAGACATCACCATGGCAACAGCAGCAACTAGAACAGTTGGCTGGTGAGTAACCTGCTTTCAGTCAACCAATCAGATATCGTCCACATCCGAGTTCACATGTGATGGCAGAAATTCACTAGCAACATGTCAACTCTTGAAGTATGATAGTTTGGTGAAATATTTTTGTTTTTTGTTTTTGTTTCTTCTTCAGATTTGGAGCAGGAGGAGAACCTGATAGTGTCTGTTCCTGTCAGGGATCCAGAAACTGCACTGGGCCACAGCATGGGTCAGGATGAGCCTGCAGTCCCTGTGGGAGATCAGCTAGAAATAAATGTCCAAAATCAAGACCAAGATCAAGCGGAGCAGCCCTCAGAAAACGTGGATTCTTTTCCCGGTCCTGATTCAGCCTCACCGAAGGAAGAAACTCAAAGCACAGCTCTCTTTTCTGAGCCACTTGAAGAGACAAACTTCCTCCACGAAGCAGACCCAGTCGCAGATCTGGTCCCAGTTCCAGATACTACTTTTGTGCCAGAATCAGACTCTGTTCCAGTCAGGGAAACTTCAGTCTCAGATCCTGCTTTTATTCCAGAACCAGACTTTGGTCCTAGCAATGAACCTTCAGTTCAAAACCGTACTTTTGTCCCTGAGCTAGACTCGGTACCAAGCAGTGAACCTGCAGCATCAAGTGCTTCACAGCCTCCCGAGGACAAACCTGTCGCTGATCTAGAGGAACATCACAACGATCTCCCCAGCCTTGCAGAACCTACTCGGAAGACAAAAACCAGCAAGTCCAAGCCTCCATCCCTTAAAATAAAGGCTCCAGTAAGTCCTCCTCCTCATACGGATGAGGAACAAGAACTCCCAGTTCCTAAAGCTATGTACAACTTTGACCTCGACCAACTGGACGACAGCTTCAACCCTTTCACCTGCGGCGGATCCAAAATCCAGAACTCTCCTCCACCGTGTGGTTCAAGCTCTTCCCCCAGGCTAGAACCGCTTGGGAGCTCATCATCTGCTTGTGAGTCTGCCGAAAAAGCTCAAGGAGACTCAGAAATTATAGATCAGTCTTTAGAGGTAAAACCTGTGGTGCTGGAGTTTGGTCTGGGTGATGGAGTGGTCAGAAAACCCCCTCCAAAGAAATTAGGAGGGAAAAGGGCAACCAGCAAGACTGCTGCAAAGAAGCAGAAACCTAAAGACTCAGAGACTTCTTGTGAGCCAGCACCAGAAGCGACGCATCCTGAACCGGCGTTCGAAACGGCACCAGAATCGCTTCCACAATCAGTTTCCGAGCCTGTTTCAGAACCACATTCAGAACCTGTAACGACAGACTCCTCTGCACCTCTGAATCTGGACGATGTTCCTATTCCCAAAACTGGAACTTATAACTTTGACCCCAACCAGTGGGACGACCCGAACTTCAATCCATTTGGTAGCAACAGCAAAGTGAGCAGCTCACCTGTGCTGCCAAAGGGCTCGTACAGCTTCGACCCAGACAACTTTGACGGCTCCATGGACCCTTTCAAAGCATCAAAATCCCTGAACAGCGAGGATTTGTACAGCGGCACCTCACAACCTGCGACAAAGGTAAAAGATCAAGGCAAACAGAAGGCGAGGCAGACCCCCGGGGAGAAGAAAGCGAAGCAGATTCCAAAGAAAAACAAAGAGAGAGCATCCGCGTAAGTCTCCATTTTGCACAACCCAAAATATTACAAGGCCATAGTCCAGCAAGCTTCATATTTGGTCATTTTCTTACACTGCCTTGCAAAGGTATTCACACCCCTTGAACCTTCTCACACCACAAACTTAAATGACTATCATAGGGATTTTCTGAGTTCAGGGAGTATGAGCACCATTTCAAGGCTTTGTGTTGGTCTGATCTGGCTCTTCCTTGGACTAATTCACTGCTAACAATAACATGCGTACCAAAAGACACTTTGAAGGCACAGATAATACTCTGCATACCAAGCTACTAATAAACTGAGACATAAATAGATTGGTAATGTGCTTAGAGCTGCAGTGATTAGCTGCATATGCTTGAACTTTAATCTGCCAGCTAAGTAACTAACATGCTGACACCTTTTACTCACTCATACCCTCTTCCTTTGTCTCTCGGCCTTCTTTATCTTCCACGGCTCCCTTGTCGAAACCCTCCCTGCTTTATCCCCCTCACCCTCCATCTTTCCTCGTGTTGTGTGTCGCGCAATCCCCCCAAATCTTTGCTTTCGTTCGTCCACTTTTATCGACCTCAGGACATCTGAGCAAGTCAAGTTTCTCTGTTTTCTGTTGTAAGTACTCTCTCTATCAAGGCATGATTTCACTCATTCTCATCGATGCACGTTCTGTGTCTGTACTGATTGTTGGCGTCGAGGTTTTTTATCCTCATCACACAGCATACTTTAGCTTTCTAATTTGCTGTATTTCTTAGCACGATTTTTCCATTTGTCTTGCTAAATCTCATATTTATGTCCATAGAAAACAGGAACAATAATAGCCTTTCAAGGATTAAAAATAAAGAAAAACAAATTAATATATTCTCATTTGTTTGTTTTGCAGGAATTCCTGTAAAGTCCAGAAATATGATGAAAGCGAGTCGCTAGTCCTCGATGTTTGTAGTCAGGTAATTTTTAATTTTTTTTTCTATCTGGTTGGTTCACTGGGAATGTTTTACCTTACTGTAGAAACACTGCAGTGTTCATTATTCAGCTGCTGTGCAACCTCTTGACCTCAGCATACTTTTAAACACACGCACACACCCACACACACACACACACACTGAGTTACACAAGTTGAGTGAGGCATCAGCAGTGCTTCCAGCGCTGCGGTCCAGTCTTGGCTTGATGACAGAGCTGTGACTTATCATTCTGCAGTCAAATATTACTTTGGTGCACTTTGGATAATTAAGGTCACCTGTCAAGACCAATCGGCTGAAACCTGAAGTCATGAATTGCAAATTAAACCTTTCTGGATGCCCATCAATTTTATAAAAAGGTGGAGTGTAAATAGAAAGTGCTTGTGTTACATTAATTTATAGTATTTTTTCCCTCTAAAAGAATAAATACTGAAAAATTCCATGCAAATACCTTAATTTGAAGGCTTTTTAACACATCTCTACTAGGAGAGGCAACAAAGTGGAGAGCACTGCAGTTAGAGATCAGATATTAAATTTGTAGAAAGTAAACTCGACTGTAATAAAGTTAACGTCTCCCTCTATTACTTCCAGGGGGAAGACGAAGTGGTGGTTCAAAGCCCGGAGATCACTCAGCGGGTTCATCACGCCACGGACGAGGAGAAGCTGGCCTCTACCGGCCTGATTGGCCAGACGGCCGACAGTCAGGAAGAGAGAGAGGAGCAGGAATGCAATAAAGCGGCTGTGAAGAAACAGCCGTCCAGCGATTTGCCTGCTTTAGATCGTGAGTTCGACAGGGAGAAATGTGCAGAAATTCTCCTCAGAGGACTTGAAAGTTTATTTTAAAAAATCATTATATGGAATGAAGCAACACCCAAAAGATGCACTACATATTATGTATTAGAAATGTAGCATTGAGTGTATTAAATGTGCGAGTTGAAAATGTCAAACTTTTCTCAGCAGCTGCTTTTTAGAGTGTCAGATTGTAAAAGTAAAAAAGAAAAAAAAATTCAGTTCCAGATAAAATAACACTGAGGAAAAAGCAGCTTTCTTCATCTCTATGTCAGGACAGGTCTTTTTAAGTTGTGAATGTATTGTTTTTGTTTAATTTAGTTGTTTAGTGAAAGCAAGATACAAGCTACTCAATTATTTGTTTTTGAGTTGGTAAGCTTAATTTGACGCTTTTTGGGCTAAAGAGAAAAACTATAACTTCTGTTTTTATTGATGGATACAATAAATACAATCCACAGTTATATTTCTCTGTTTATTTTTTTTATGTCCAGAGATCAAGATTACAGATCATCTGCCAGAGAAGGACACCTTCGGCGTGAAAGATGATATGGTAAGTGCTGCAAAGCGACCACATGAATTATTCAGTGTGCCTGGTTTCTTCTGCATCAGTTGTTTTTGATCTCCATAGTCTGTTGAAAATGCATGATTAGTCATAATTTTAAATAATGTTTTTCACAGTGATTTCCTGACACCACACACATACGGCACAAACGGCTCACATTAGTGTTTGTGATCTTCCGCAGATGGATGTATCAATGCACCAGACTGCAAAACTGAGCAGCCGTGACGACCCGGACCTGGCAGTCCTATCGCAGGACGGCGCCCCTCTGACCGAGATGGACAAAGCTGCGGTGCTGACCTTGATCAGAGAGGAGGTACGTCGCTCGCACATGCACAAACGCAGAGAGATACTGAGCACACAAAATGAAACTTTAATAAGTCTAACTTATTTTTGTTGGTTCCCAATATCTCTCTGTATTTTGTATCTATCTATTTCCTTTAAAACAGATCATCACTAAAGAGATCGAGGTCAGCGAGTGGAAACAAAAATACGAGGAGAGCAGAGCGGAGGTTATGGAAATGAGGTGGGAAGCTTCTGTTTCACTGAGAATTTTTCTCCCTTTTCCAGAACGATACTATTTAAAAAAAAAAGTAAAATAATACAAGAGATTTTAAGATAGAGTTAACACTGGGCTGCTTTTCGTTTGACAGGAAAATAGTTGCAGAATATGAAAAAACAGTTGCCCAGATGATTGGTAAGTTGCTGCCACCTGGTGGTGGATGTTTCTTTATACTCTTGTTTGTTCCTCAAACATTTGATCTAAAGTATGCATGTTTTGTCTCTCTGGTCCCGAGAAACATGTTTAAGACTGATCAATAATAGGCTATGTCTCTAAAATTTATAAAGTCACAAAGAGGTGTTGGCAGCAGACTAGACAGAGTTTTAAAATAAAATAAATATTTTAAAGTATGTCACTTTAAAATCAAGAGCACAAGCAATTGCTTGGTATCTCCCTTTGTTTCCTCCTGCCTGCATGCTGCCAGCATCACCTCGTACTTGTTTTTGTGACCTTTCACCTGCGCTCTAGTCTTCAGGAAACTCATGATCAGTTACTCTGAGGTCAAGTTACTCAGTTCAGTGAGGTAAATGCATTGTGAGGTTTTTAATGTCCACTTCTACTGGGACGTCGCAATACAACTAAGGGACGTGAGTTTGCTAATCTCTTCTGTGAATCAGAAAATGTTTAAGGTTTTTTTTTTATGTTTCAACACTAAACCTGCATGCATTTTTACTGGGATCTTATGCAACAAGTTAGTGAGCATGACTTGGAAAACTGTTAACTTTTTTTGTTAATGAATTAAAATATGAACAAACCCGTATCAAATAGTTAAGGAGAATATTGCTTATTACATAGATCTACCAGTTCAGTTTATAGGAAAATTATTAGTTGTACATTTTCAACAAATCAATCCTTCAATCAAGTTTACTTGTGTAGCACATTTCAGCAACAAGGCCGTTCGAAGGGCTTTACATCATAAAATCACAAAGTTTTTGTCTGTATTTAAAGAAACTCACATTAAATCAACTGAAGACTTAAAGATTACAGTTTAGAAATGCACTGAAGCTTAGTGAGCTCTTCCACAAAGAATAATGGGCGCAAAAAAGAGTCTCCAGCAATAGAAAGCTACAACTACATCAAAGATTTCAATGCAAATGCTCACTGCACTTTTACGTTTTTAATGGCAAAACATTTTGACACCTTATGAGGTTTTTGGTTGTGATATGACAAAATATTAAAACGTCCAAAGAGTGAATGCAGTTATTTATGGTCATGTACTCGGTAGCATAAAGACGGTTAGTGTCTGAAGGTTTGCCAAGATGCTCTTTACTTAACCCATCACATGATCGTGGACAGTAGCCTGCTTTCTGAAGCCATCACTTGTTTGCTTGCAGAGGACCAGCAGCAGAACAAGAGCCTCTCCTCCAGCAAGTCAGTCAGGCAGCTGTCGTTGGAGCGCGATCAGGCCGTGGCCGACCTGAACTCCGTGGAGAGATCCTTCGCAGATCTCTTCAGGAGGTACGAGAACATGAAGGGAGTCCTGGAGGGCTTCAAGAAGGTTGGTGACGAACATCCTCAGACGTAGAACAGAGAGTCGTGTGACGTAAACTAAACACCCACTGACACGCCTTGTAAACGTGCATTCAGAATGAGGAGGTGTTGAAGAAGTGCGCGCAAGATTACCTACTTCGTATCAAGCAAGAAGAGCAGAGATATCAAACGCTAAAGCTCCACGCTGAGGAGAAACTGGACAAGTAAGATTTACTTAAATCTGTATGATGAGGCATTACATTTGCCTTCATTTCGTTTTATCCTCTTGTTGTTAACGTCCTCCCCGTCAGGGCCAACGAGGAGATAGCCCAGGTGCGCGCAAAGGCCGATACCGAGAGTGTGGCGCTGAATGCGAGCCTGAGGAAGGAGCAAATGAGGGTGGAGTCCCTTGAAAGAGCCGTCCTTCAAAAGGTAAAAAAAATATGCAGTAGATCTACTTCACTTTGTGAGTCTGTACTCTGGGGATGCTAGAAGACCGCTTTGTGCTTTGTTAGAGGGAAATATAGATTTTGTATTGTGTTCCTCAACTACTAGTGTGAGAAAAGATGCTTGGTGCATCGTGCTTCAGCTTTAGTGCGTGACTGTTAAAATGGTACACAGGAATTATTAAGGGAAACAAATCAAACCCTGTAGCAATTTGTGGTTTTTGTTTCCACAACACGGTTCAAACCACTTCCAACAAGCCTCACTGGTTCCCACTGGTTCTTACTGGTTCCCATCACCGCTCTTTGCTTATGTTTTATCTAAACAGTGGTGGAGAATGTTGGATGGTTTAGATTATAAACACTTTCAGGGAAATGGATTTCTTCTTCTCTTTTGCTAACAATATTTAGTTCTTGATTTTATTTTTTTTTTAATTCATGGATTAATGTATTTATTTTAAAAAAAACTAATTTGTAAGAAGTTAGGTAAAACTTTATTAATCCCATAGGGAAATTAAGGTTGTCTGTTGCCCACACATTAATTCACATCCACACAGCATTAAAAACTGTAAAACTGGAAACATCTATAAAAGGAATTTTAGTGGGGCAGAGTCACCCACTGGTGCTGTCAGACTATCACTAGAATGGAAATGATTTTCACGCCGTCTAAAATGCCACAGTCTAATGAATAATCAATTATAAATGTGCGTCATTTCTGCAATTTAATTGCATATCAAATGTATAAATAGAATTTCATCAAATCTGGAGTCATAAAATCCTCAAATAGATCTAACAAAAAACATTTAAATGCATGTGGTGATGAAGTTCATAATCATACAATAATTCAGCTGCAGGCTAATTACAGACGGGGCTTTCTATAAATAAAACAAATGCATTTTATATGTAGCATGTTTAATTTATGGTGTATGTAGTCCGTTTTTTTTACTGTTTTAATTAAATTATTTATTGAAAGACTAAAGTCGTTCTTCTTTCTTTCATTGATTTATTGAGTTGTGGTGCCTCTGTGAATTAATGGCTCCTCTAGCAGTGTTTCTCAATTATTTTCTGTCATGCCCCGTCTGGGATCATAATTTTTTCACACCTCTCCCACTCAGTGCCCTTCCCTCCCCAGAATTTAAATACTATTGCGGATCTGTTCATATTTAATAATTTATTGTACAAACCTTTGGCTCCAACATTGTATGGCCTTATTATCAAAACCACTGTTTTATTGTTCTAAGCCTCAAAATAATTTCCGAAATCAGTTTGAGTGAATCACTAACATTTTTATCAAGACTACTCAGTTTGAAAAGTGCAACTGATTCACTAGGATTTGCAGGTTTAGACTTAGTATAGTAAAACTTTATAGAACTGTAAACGTTAATTACTTGTCAGCTTCTTCAGTTTAGTTTTCTACAAGGTATATAGTTCTTAACATTTATTGTGGAAAAATTTGCAGCAACATTGCTAATAGTTGAGCTTGTCAGATGAGAAGAGATGAAAAGTGTATAACATTTTTGCATTAACAATAAAAAGACAGGTTTTGTCTATTTCCTTGCCTTTTTCTGCAAGCTACAGTTACTTACTTATGATGGAGTATAAGTGTTTGTCTGCATTGGGAATATTTTTATGTTCCCACATATGGTGCATTGTGCATCCGCTCTGATGGAGAGCGTCCCTTCATCACGACACATCCTGTTTCTGTTGACATCAGGCTTCACCTCAACAGCAGGCTTTATCTCCTGCTCTTCATTCTTGTCCAGGTCTTCCAAATCTATTGATTCAATGTCTTCCAAAACTAGATCACCTTCGTTCACATATGGATAGGATTTGTTTATGTCCTGGTCGTCAAAGGCCACTGTGTCTTGGCTTTCCATGTTTTTAGTCAATACTCAGAGGCCGGTCACGACTCAGAGGGCGGTCTGGACTGACTCGGAGGCCTGTCCCGACTCGGAGGCCTGTCCCGACTCGACTCGGAGGCCTGTCCCGACTCGGAGGCCTGTCCCGACTCTGAGGCCTGTCCCGACTCGGAGGCCTGTCCGGACTCGGAGGCCTGTCCGGACTCGGAGGCCTGTCCCGACTCTGAGGCCTGTCCGGACTCGGAGGCCTGTCCCGACTCTGAGGCCTGTCCGGACTCGGAGGCCTGTCCCGACTCTGAGGC
>CAEGAF010114435.1:0-39771 GCA_903067075.1 Micropoecilia bifurca
GGAAAAAAATATATCACCCTCAAACGGCCGCGCCACCTGGTGGCGAGGCTAGGGACTACAGCACGGCCTTCAGAACAACCACCAAACCTCTGTTGGAGTATGCGGCGTCTTGCCCACAAGTGAGAGTGTAATGATTATTATGCAGTCTTTCACTTTTTAATGTCTCTCTAATGAAGCGAGTGAGAAAATGTGCCTAATCATGTGCTTCCATTTACTTTGGCAGCAAACTCTGCAACAAGAGCAAATCACGAGTTCCCAGTGAAACGTGAAGACACGACACTGACCTTTAGTCCTGCCTCATTAAGGATTGCCAGGAAAGCATGAGGACATTCTGTTAAATCTGTGACATAAGAAAATGCCACCTAAAAGTGGTAGAGCGCTGTGAGAACTGCTGTGAGCCTGAATGCTATGTTGTCCAGGGTTTTGATCTCTCCCATCATCACAGGCTATTGGATTGAGACGACTTCAAGGAGCGTAATTGCAGAAAACCACAAACGTGGAAACCTAATTCAGGTTTGAGAAGACTACCCAAGAACAATCTCTGGGTGAAGAGTGGACCTGGTGATTACACTTCAACTCTAGGGAATCTGTGAAGAAAAAGTTGCTCAAAAGTATTGGCAAGGCTTCTCCCAATTTGTAGGGAGATGGGAGAGTGACCACTTCATGATGCTCCTACTCTGGAACCAACCTCACTGAGATCCACATTCATTTGAGCTTATTTTATCATGGAGAACCAGAAATGCTTTCCAAGCTTCAGAGGGGGAGCAACATATGATGGGGGCTGGATTTAACCCTCGTAGAGGAAGAGAGGGAGTAGGACGTCGCCTAGGTTTTACCATTTGTAGGTTTTTGATCCACTGGGAAGGAATTTGGAGAGACTATTGAAGTGCATCTCATTAACATAGAATATCCTTAAAAAAGTACATTATTTCAGTGACTTGCTTCACAAACCCCAGGCCTGTGAACCACAGAAAGTCCTCGCAAATAGATAGACTGCTCACCTGACCCACTGAATCCAACCATAAAGACGGCAAGTCATAAAATGACATGCATAAAGACGATGACAGAGTGTCCACAGAGTGCCATATGACTGGAAGGACAAAGTGTTGTTGGAAAAAGACGCACTACCAGCGGGTTTGTGAATCATAACCTATTCAATAGTTTGAGGGAGACTCACAAGGTGTGTGGACTTTGGCTGAAGTCACTCACCAAACACAGACATGTCCATAATATGGCCAATGACCGTCATGTTCTTTGTGTTAAGCCTGAACCAGAGATAACAACAGAAGTGTCTTAAGTGAGCGATAGAGAATCGTTGCTCCAATGTCTCTTTTCAGATTAAAGCATATGATGCATTCCATTTGAAAAGTCATCCCCAAATCTGGATAAAGACTGGAGAGACACAGAGTCCAAACAGCTTCTGGTTAATGTTAAGGTTTCCATAGTTATTTGGGGTAGCGTGTTATCTGCCGGTGTTGGTCCACTGTGTTTTGTCAATCGACACGGCAATCCACCAGGAAATGTTCTTTTGCTGACAAGCTCTAAGGAGATGCTGACTTCAATACTCTGGCATTTTCCCTGATTAATAAAGTGTGTGTCACATAACTCACTAGGTTGTGTTTGGCCAACAAACTTGTTGATGCTAATCTTGTTTTCTGGAAAGGCAGAGGACTGACTCTTGGTAGCTACAGGAAGCTTGTTTGTGTTCTCCCAAACTTATTTTAGCGTCAGACAGAGACGCCGGTGGAGCCACACTAAGTACAGTCATTAAGCTCATAATTAAACACCTCCACATCGCAGCAACTGCGCCCACTTTGCCATGTAGGAAACAGAAACGGTGGTCAGGTGAAATTTGTGTCTGGTGCTTTTGCCACATGTACAGCAGAACAAATATTCATGTGTAATTATGCCTCCTGAATTCGTTCACAGCCACTTTTAACATTTTTAATTAAATCAACATAACAGCACAGCCCCTGTGGCTTAGTCAGATTGATGTTAGCAAGGGTTGTATAGTTTTCTCAGTGATGTGGCACAGTAAGAACACATTTTGAAGGGGCAGTATTAAGTATTTTCCAGGCACAGTGCCATTTCATAACACAATCAAATAGTGGGAATAGCTCAGTAAAGGACTGGCGTTGAGTTCTGAAGGCAAACAAAATGTCGCAATGAGAGCTGATTTCGGCACTTTGCGTGAAGCATGTCGGGGCCTTCCGACAAACGGAAGTAGATAAATGGAAAAATGGATGGAAGGAGAAATCTTTTTCAGCAGTGACATTTCCCTTGTAAGTTTTGCAAGTTAGAAATGCACAGAATAAAAATCTTCTCATCCCCGAGGTTCTCGTCTTTCACAATCGGCACTTTTTGAATTCTGTTCTCAAACCGTTTTGGGTTCTGCCCTCCCATCACTGACTATGAAACAATAGGAGGCATTCTGAATTAGACCACATTATACAACAAGTGTAGAGGGAAGAGGATGATGCAAGAGAGCGAATGCAAATGGAAAGATCTTACAGTTACTCGTTTCTCCTCATCTCAGTCCAAGGATCATGACACTTTCTACTCCTTCACTTGCACACAAGATAAAATGGATGGTACATCTCCATGGTTCTACAATATAGTCTGTGCTTATAATATTTTCACAACATGATACCGGCATATAAAAATATTTACATTTATTGTTTAATAGGATCATCAATAGGATTTAATCAAAAACCAATTCATGGCTTTTTATGGATCATACTGTTAGAATTTAAACCACATTTATGGTGCTGTAGGCAGTCCAGTCAATAATATTGCATCCAATAAGCATGAAATGAATAAGATAATTAATAAAAAGGAAATAATTTATGCATGGATCAATCCTGCATGATTTTTTTGTGCATTGATGAACATTTACTCACTTCAGCATGCCAAATGCTTGAAGTGGCTCCAACAGGAGGGCAGTTCAACCCATTTTCTGATTAATTCATCTATTTAATTTGTAAAAGTAATTAAATTGTATCAAGAGCAATAATTTTTCAACCCAATATGGCCTAATCTCTACATTTCTCACAACAAATTCCTCCCACCCCAAAAAAAAAAAAAATCAACAACACAAAAACTTGGACCCTCCGTTTGTGGCAGAGATAATAATAAACTAACACAATAAAGGCAGAGTGGCCAGAGGCTCTGCTGGGAACCCACCACACAGTTCTAATGAGACATTATTTATGACTGCGAGGGATTTCTTTTGCATAAGTCCACACTCTGCTTTGGATGGAGGAATCTGCTTGGCCCGCTTTTCATGAATAATGGACACTTCCTGATGTTATGTTAGAAACGCCAGCATTTTGGAGGCATTGTCATCAGTTTTTCTCTTCTAAAACCATCCAAGACTGTCTCCTTAGAAAGAAGGAAAAGCATTTGAAATGCTTTACATGTTACAATCAGGAATAGAAATGCACATATGCATTCTTTCCATAAGTGTGGTCTATTATTATGCAGCTATTACAATTACTATTACAATTCCTGCAGCTGGATGTAAAAAAAAATTAGATAATCATAGCAGAGTTGTAAAGTTTGTACACAGAAGCAATCTTTATCTTATTCAGAATAATCTTCAACCACAGATTTGTTTTACAAGCCTTATGCCCTGTAAAAACTAACTTAGCAGGATATTAAAATCCCCTAAAATATGTTAAGGTTTATGGGGCATTTTTAAAGTGAATTACTTTAATTAAGTGAGTGTAAAATCTTATGGGGATCCTTAACCCCACAATAATAAATAAATAATCAAGAAACAGACAAAAACAACAGGTGAACTACCTTGATGTGAAACATTAAAAAAAGTAAAGTAGCTCAGAAAATGCTACCAGTTATTCTAACATAATGTGTCTGTTTCACTCTGAACAATATTACCAAACATAAGATTGGTAATATTCAGATTTTCATTTGCACAACTTTTGAAAGCTACGTTTTTCCATCTGCTTCACGATCGTGCACCGCTTTGTGCTGGTCTGTTGTTTAAACTCTCTCCCTAAAGTTTGTGACTCGTAACTTGACAAAACATGACAAACTCCCAGGATTGTAATAAATACTTTTCAGGAGGCAGAACTCAAACTGACAGCTGTCTGCGTGCGTCGTCGTCGCCGCTGCTTTTTTTTTTGTGACAAACAACTTTTAAGGTAAAAAACAGTCGAGCTCAGTTCCCACAGCTACCTGAGATGCGCGCAGAGCCCCCTCTGATGTAGAGCGGGGGCGCCTGAAAGGCGTAGATGACGTCGTTCTCGGCGATGCACGTCAGGTCGTCCTCGTCAAAGAAGGAGCGGTGGAACCCGGTGGAGTACACCTCTGTGAGGATCACCTAGAGGATGACACCGGCAGACACGCAGGAGACGGATTGCTTTCAGGTTCCTCTCACCATGCTCTTCCTGGTTCTGTTGTTTTCAGGAGCTACCTGGTCTGGGGAGAGCTTGCCCTCGTCTGCCACCATCCTCCTCAGGCAGGCCATGGAGCCGAACAAAGGCACGGCCATCCCGACCCGCAGGTACCGCTGGCCTTTGGTGCTGAACACCAGAGTGACGCACAGCGGCCTGATGGAGACAAAAGACGAGAGAAAACGAGACGTAACGCGTCTTCCATTTTGATTCCTGTTCCCATTTGTTTTTTCTGTCTTTCTTTGGATCTTCCCCTGCCATGAAGGGACAGAAGAAGGCATCCATAAATAAAGCAATGCTTTTTAGCATAAATAATAAATAATTAGGGCTCAGCTTTATGAGTGTGAAATAATGGGAGATCTCTGTTGCATTTTTTAAAGTAGGCAGCGCTTGGGACTGACCTCTCCGGTGGACGAAAAGTCAGGAACAGATTATTCCTTAGACAAAACCAACCAGCCAAAGAAATAAAAAAGACAGCAACTTTACACAATGAGATGCAGAGTTTTTTTGTTGCCATTTTAAAGTATGAATATGATTATATGCATCAGTGTAAATTAGATTTTGTTTAATCACCACGAGAAATCAATTACAAAATTATTTACACTTAGATATAAAAAAAAACATGGATTATGAACTGAGTTTTTTTTTTTATCAACAAAAGGGTCTCTGAAATAAAAACAAAATTTATAACCACACAAATTCAAATAAAAACAGAAGGGCTTATAAATAGTCGCAGCACCACAAACCATTCCTGCATAATCACTATTTCCCCTGAAAAGCGGCTTAACTGATCTGTGTTATTGATATTTGGAAGCATTGGGGACAAAAAGCATATTTAAATTAAAAAATAAATAAAATTCATGAAGCATTCGATGCACATGTGCAGCATGTGGGGAAAGAAGACCGCTACGTTTCATAAAAAGAGGCTGAATGTAAGGCTAGATGTGTCCTACTGGAGACTCTGTTGGTATTCCAGCGGCGGGAGGTTAATAAAGGTTAAGAAGTACAAAGTCCGTAGAGTTGTTAAAAATTGAATGAGGACGTGAACGACAAGAATTTCGATTATAAAAGTAATTTTTTCCCCCAAGGTCACTTTAACTTTTACCCATTCCAAAGAGAGAGAGAGAGAAATAAAAAAAGACATCTCACTTCCACTACAAAAGAGGCTTAATAATTACATTCTGTACGTCTTTCTCAGTTGAAAACTATTGGCAAAAATGCTACATTATGCATCCAGATTTCCCCAAAAAAATATAGACGGATTTATTTTTCTAGATTTGAAAACAGCATGTACGTAGACACATACGGTTATATTTCCCCATGCTGCTATATGCTCTTCTGGTCATTATTTTCCCTCCTTTTCCTCCTTCCTGTGTTGCTCATTTCCTCGAGGACTCTGCGGTTGACGCTCTGACGCCTTCCCAGCTGTAAAACCTCAGCTCAACAGGAGGACACAGAGCCTCTCGTGAAGTGCCAGATTGACAGCCTGGGTTGCAGTAATCCAGTCCTCATCCTTTTCATGATGGGGGGGAAAAAAACAGTTAAAAAAATTGTTACTTGCTCTCCGACTTCTTCGTCTTCCAGACGCAGTACATCGATTTCAGCTCTCACCTCTATGACTTCTATAGTTGTCGCTTCCCGATTTAGAAATTCCTCATTCCTCAATTCATCACTTATCACTTATCAGTACTCGATTCATTACTAGGGATGTACTATTTTCACTTCCGATAACAATAATGATATCTGAGGTTTAGTATCGGCCGATAACGATCCGATACAGAAAAGCAGAACTGAATTGACTAAAGACGTTTGTTTTTTCCCAAACACAGACAGAAATGAACTGAACTGTAAATTTATTTTATAACTCAGCACCAGTACAGTACTTAAATACACCAATAGCTTCACAAGCTTGGTCAAACATGTAAAACTCAGCGCTATTAGGAACATAACAGCCAATGTAGAAATACATTTATTAAAAAAAGAAACAAAAAAAAACCCAATAGATTAACTACCTACCAAGTCTACTCTAAAACATCAGAACTTAGCTTAGTTAGTTTATAATAAATATTGTCTATCACCTATTAGGTCATTCTGAATTCATACACTTGAGTCATGAGGTCAAACTCCTCAAAAATGAACGTTTGGTTGGCTGATCAGTTTGGGTTAATTTTTGTATGGAAACAGTTTTCAGCTCCGAATCTTTGACAAAGTTACGACTTGCCACGCACTGCCGGTTCAAAAATCCTCCCACAAAAACTCAATGGGATCCGTTCTGACGGCATCATTCAATAACCCTGTGAAGGTTTCCTCTTTGAGTCAATACTTGGTGGAATTGCCTGAGAGCTGTAGGTTTTTACTCTTAGGTTCTTATCTGACAGCGCAGTTCCTTTTCTCCCCGCGCTCGTCTGTAAGGAAGGTCAAACAGATGAACTCTCTCTCTGATCGGAGACGTCTACGCTTTGACGTGTGCGACTGTGAGAGTTACTTGTAGATCCCTTGATGAGATGCTGGAGTGGCTTTGCCTCGGGTCGTGTGCTGTCGGGCTCATTTTTGTCACTCGTTTTCTTCCATTTTTTGGATTTACCGGGTGAGAGTGCGAGTATTTACAAAAGGGAGAGTCCGTCAAGGGCATGGCAAAACTTTGATATAAGATAATCGAGCAAAACATTAAAGAGTCCTTAATTTTAGGCTTATATCAGGGTAAAGGAGCTAACATCTTGCAGCAGGTAACTATCTTCACTTAGTAAAAACCCAGATTAGTTAGACTTAGACTAATGGCTAGTCCAACAGGAACTTGGACTTCTAAATCTTCTAATGAGCTCCAATCTCAAAACTTTCATAATTGTTAAATGGATTTTCTCTCTTGATTACTGAAGAGGATTCACATACAATTTAACAGGCTTATTCAGTTCTAATCATGTTAGAAGTATCAGATTTGTGAATTCTAACCAAAATAATCTCAATAATAAGTTGGGTGTCAAAAACTAGGAGTCAACTTTTTTGGGAGCAAATTGAATGTACGTAGCTGAGCACAGACAACAACCCTGGGGGCGCGCCCCACAGTTTGGGAACCTCTGCTTTAACTAATAATTTTCCCATTGGCTCTAGTGAAAAGGATGCTACGTGTGTCAATGAAGGCCAGTAAGGGCAGCTCATCTGGCTCATTATGATTCATAACAGCTGCCCCAGCAGGTGCTCCTGTACGCCTCAGCAGCTCAGCTCCACAGGACGAGACGAGGAACAGAGCAAAGCGCAGGAAAATATTCTGTTTATTACTGTTGATACGTCGGGAGTGTTAAGGTAAAAAAAAAAAACCCCAAAAAACTGGACTTCTTCCAGCACCTTACAAAACTGGTCATGTCCCTTTCAGGTCTCAAACTTCAATGTGCTCAATTATTTCACACGTCGGATCAACACGCAGCAGTTTGGCATTGTGTAGAAGAAGAAGATGCATACATGTTGATACCAATGCTGCTGTCGCTGCATTTACAGCTGCAAGTCAATCGGTGCTGTACATTTAGACTGAAATATTTGTTCATCTGCCTTAGCAAAATAGTTTACGGTCAGTGAAAGTTGATGGAAAGTATGGAACGTTGAAGTCTCGCCACAGATTTCATGTTTTAATTTTAAATAGTGACTTTGGGTCATTTTAACAGCTAGATCTGGTTTGATCTGAGCCAGGCGTCTGCAACCCTTTGCAATCCTGGGTTTAGCTAAAGAAGACATGTTCTGATCTACAAATGTTACGTGATCTTCAAGAAAAAGGTAACTTTATAGTTTTTGATAAATACCTACTTCAGGAAATTTGCTGTCGTTTTTAAAGAACCCAGTTTTGTATTTCAGAATGGATACATTTCCTTCTGCAGGGTATTGAACTTTAAGGAAAATTAAGCAGAAAAAAAGGACAATTTCCAACTTAATCACAAAAAGACCTAATAATATCACTAGTATTTTTAGTTTCATACTGTTGTGAAAAATAAATTTAATACATGAAAAAAGCCCCTGCAAAAAAGACAACAAAAAACAGAATTTGTTATTAAGTTTATATTTAAAACATTAGTTAATTCTTCATCATTTTAAGAGCTGCTCACATTCATATAATGGAAATGTTGATTATTTCCTTGATTTTTTTCCCCAGGCTGTATATAGCTCCATTTTCCCGTTAACTCTAACCAGCTTTGCTGCTGCTGATGAAAGGAAGCCTGATGGTGCCACTTTACTGACAGAGGTGGTGGAGGTGTGGAAATGTTCCTTAGTGGCAGATGAATGGGAATTGGTTGCACTGGATTTAATTTAAAGGTATCAGAGTAAAATATTATTTTCAGATTTCGATTTTTATGTTCTACCTCCAGATTATGCTGATTTATGTTGACCTTTAACACAAAAACCCACTAAAATAAATTGAAATTTGAAGTTCTAACATGTAAAATCTGAAAAAAGAGGAAAAACGGAATAAATTTGCAAAGAACTCACCGTATGCCATTACATTTTTACACCTGGGTTATTTTTTCCGCGCGTATGTGTGTGAGAATGCTTAAACAGACGCATAAATACAAAGGGAGAGTTTGAATGGAGCGTTTAAAAATGCCAGGATTTCCTGAGCGGAGCGAGTTCTCCCAACCTGCCACGGAGGATAACGTGGGTGTAGCAAAGTCAGGTTGAATGAGACATTGTTCCTTGACATTGTGAGGCTTTTCCTTCTCGGTACCAGCCCGGCATCAGAGAGGAGCGCACAACCGAAGCACCAAGTTGCCCAGTCACTCTTCAGCTTGTGTTTGTTTATGCTTTCCTAAACCTTACAGACTTTTTTGTTCCCTTCTTTAGTCAAACCTTTCCCCTGCAAAATATCCACCTCTCTGAAAACACTCAGGTAGTTTCTTAAAGAACCGATACTTTCAGTTACTTTCAATTGGTAACCCGTGAGACCATCACCTTTACGCTGGTTGTATTTTCGAGCAGGCACGGAGATAGATGTCAGCCTAAAGAGAGTCGGCTCACCTCGTCTGGCGGAGAGGGATGGGTAACGAGATGCAGAGGAAAGGGTCAAAGGTGTTGCTCTGTTTCAGGCAGTGGGGACACGTCAGGGAAGATCTGAGGAAAACAAGACACAACTTTATTTGATTTCTGAACAGACACACACAAAGACCTTCTACCGGTTAAGCAGTTTCACCGCGAACGCGGTGAAAACGAAGCCGTTGTTCCGCCGCGACGCCTTGATCTGATTGTGAGAAAGGAAAACGATGAGTGATGCAACTGCTGATGAATCACAGAGGCAATGAATGTGAACGGAGGGGTGGTGATGGGAGGTGGGTGGTGGGGGGTCAGAATTAGTACAAGTTGCCCCCCTGGGGGGCGAAGGGAGGATGGGGGGGGAACAGAAAAGGTTTCCATCTTGTTGCATCACTTTCTGTGAGAAGTGAAGGCAACTTTCCCTCTTTACATCTGAACGCACAGAAATGAATGAAAGCGCCAGAAATAACCTGCTAAATGATTTATGACCGTCAGGTAGTAATTTCAAGCCGTGCGAAAAAAGTGGTAAAACTCTTTGGACATGAAATAAAAAAAGCACATTGTTTCCATATTTTCTTATGTTACAACCACAAACATCAATGTTTTGTTTTTTTTATCTGGATTTTATGTAACAGATTAACACAAACTATAATGCATAGCCTGGAGACGTATAGCACTGTCTTAAAGGGATGTGAACATAAAAAAAAGACAATCAACTTTTCATTTTTATAACAGAAAATATCAACATGGGCAACACAGCGTCAATCATTGTTGTGAATTTTTGGCCTCGCGCGAAGTCATGCCAAGTGTTGGACTCCTGGGTCAGCACATTGTAGAAGCAACTTTTTCAGTGTGCCACTACCAGCTTCACACAAATTAAAAGTGAAATTAAGGGTCGTCTTTCTGGTGGAGTCTTTGGAAAATTTATCTCCAAACCCCAATAAATGCTCTGAACATGAAAATATTTAAGGGTTTTTGACCACTTTTGCGAGGCAGAATATTAAACCAGAACCCCCATGTATGAAGCTGCTGCATCCGAGGTGCACAAAAGAGCGTAATAGGAGGTCCTTCCTCCCAGCTGTTAGACTCTATTCCCGTCACTGATCCCAACAAAATCAAAAAGTGTTTAGATTCCTGCTGGTATTTGCATAGTTTTTACTGATTTTTAAAAACATTCCTGGAGCTATTTGCATTCCTCTCTTTTTTATTTTTCATGTATTGTAAATAGTCTTTTGTTGTAATACTCTAATAAATGTCCATTTAAAAAAATATCTGACTCAGTTGCATATTCCTTGGACTGAAGTATAATATATTTTTTTAATAGATATTTTGATATATAATACAGCTCTGGAAAAATGAAGAGACCACTTAAACTGATCAGTTTCTCTCATATGACTTTTCATAGGTCTATGTTTGAGTAAAAAGAAAGCTGTTCTTCTATTCTATGAACTACTGACAACATGCCTCGGACATTCCAAGCAAAGATTTTGTATTTATTTGCAGAAAATGATAACAGGTCAAAAATAACGGATTATAGCGTAGCATTAGCGTCATCATAATTCTTTAGATTTTCTTGTTTCTTTGTTGCTGTTACACCTGAATTTCTCCAATATGGGACAATAAGGGACATTTCTATTATTTTCTCCGTATTTGTTCTTCTTCTTCTTCTTGTTTGTTTAATTGGCAAAAGAAGTTTGTGACTCCTCAGGGTTACAATATGACTGAAAGTGGAACGACTGTGGGACTGGGACGTCCGCTCACGCGGTCCGACTCCATATATTTTGCCTCTGTGGTCTGACTGAAAGCAGGAGCCCAGTCACCCGTTTGAGAAGTGATATATCAATAGAGTCAACAAGGGAGTGATGCATTTCCTCTGCTCCTGCATTTCACTTCCTAGACTAGGATCATGGGTGGCATAAATCTGGAACCGTGGGGTGATGTGATGCACGACCTTCCAGGCTGTACATAAAGAGAGAACAGGCCTGAGTGTGGAACGACCCGGCAGCAATAAAACACAGAGTGTAATTAATGTATGTTGCGAGAATTGAGACTACAATAAAAACGTTTGTGACATCACTGTGAAAGACAGGACATCATTTTGTTTGGAGAGGACAACTGGGAGAAGCTTCTTTATAGGACATTTGTTATTAACCCTGTCATGCATAGTGGTCACTACGGTGGACATCTATCTAAAAGCCATTTTCTTGTGCTTCTGTGGATTTTTATGTTATAAATGCACACAGAGCACTGAAGTGGACACTAATGAATCATAAAATACACCATCAACTACTGGTCATCAGCTGTAAAAGCAAGAAATTATTTTTGTTAAATCCAATATGGCCGACAGACAAAAAAGCATGCCAACCGACCCGGTCCCTCCTTCTACTGTAGACGACTCTTGCAGTAAAAAAAATATATAGTATATAGTGTGACATCAGATAAGCCCTAAAGATCTATACTACTGATTGATGCATTTTTCAAATAACTTTGTATTTGGAGAAAATTACAATTGATCACCTAAAAAAAGACATTTTTTTGTTTAAACTTTACCTTTAATAACATAAAGTTACCTCATTTTTAAAGTGCAATCAGTAATACTTTTAGAACAAACTGATATCAGTAATGATTTTTTGGTTAATGTTAAGTTGTCATAACAAAGACATTTTGAATAATGTCAACATTGTAAGTGTAATAATTTACCGAATGAATATTTATGACAAGCGTCATAAATATTCATGAAGGCTTATTCATGTTCATGACAGGTGTTATGTCATGTTTATGACAGTGTTATGTCAGTCTTATTCACCCCCCTTCAAATAAAGTGTTACCAAAAATCCTGGCATAAAGGATCATAATTCATGCATGAAAAGGTTAAAAAATGACAGTAGGTTTGCAACATTTTCATGCAACAACAGTTTTTTTAATGTATATTTAAAAAGAAACATACTCTCCAGCCAGTCGAGCAACTTCTTCTAACTTCTAAAAAGCTTCTCAAAAGCAGCCATTGTCCTTTTATGCTCCAGCTTTAAGCTCTGAAGAGAGACTTGCAGCTCTCAAAAGAATTTCATTCAAGTGAGGAGAAGAGTCGGCTCTTCTTCCAGTCATCTGTGAGGTTTTTAATTGCTGGACAAGCAGTGAAATACTTGATTGCCTGTGAGGACTTCCTCCTGTACGTCCAGACAAAAGCATCCTTCAGAAAACTGGCGCCGGCTTCAGGAACGGATTTTTTTCAGTTCTTTCAATGTTCCAGCTCATCATTCGAATGTTTATTTAACTATTTAAAGAAACTTTATTCTTAGACGGCATCATCCGTTATTGCTTCCATAAACACTGCTTTGACAGCGTCTTGACGTTCTTCTTCTGCGCATGCAGGTCACTTTGGGGTCACCAGACGCTCTGATTGTGGTCGCATTTAATTAGCAGTATCAAAAAAAAAAAGAACGCAAAGTAAACTCTGTGAAACGTCTCATCCAATTTTTAATATCACAGATGGTCAGGTCCATGCCAGATTATAGTTTAGTACTACTTAGTACACTTAGAAAATGTTAGATTTTCAATCAATGTCATGATATTTTCATTGTTCAATTGTTCACCCAAATTTATGTTTTTGGCCTATATTGGAACATTGTAGCTTTAGCATTAGCATTGTTCTTCTGATTTACGTCAGCAAGAGGTCACACTGGACTTTTTATGTCATCCGTCATTTTGACTGACCGTCAAAAAAGGAAAAAAAAAAAAATCATATATTTTTACGCTGCAATTTGTAAATGATGTTGACATTCTGTTGCATTTAATATCTAACTTCTTCTCTGCAGTGACAAAAAATAATTAAATAAATAAAACACTGACTGTGTCTCCCATAGTTACATATGAACAATGTAATTAAACTGCTCCACTTAATTAAGATTGGACATAAAAAAAATCCTACTTGAATTGTGTAATTTACTGCTATTGTTTTTAAAGACCATCATTTCCGTAAGCACAGTAACTTCTGCCCTATTTAGCTTTTTGTTTAGCATATTTTAGCTCCATTTTGTCGCTTGTTGCAACCGCAGGGAGTCAGGAGCACATCTTACCACGAGTGATTTAAAGGATCCTAAATTAATAATATTAATGAAAAGCAGATTTTCCTTCAAACTGAAGCATAATTACCTCCAAAATAAATCCTACAAACACTCAGTTTTAAACATGTGACATTAATATGCCATTGTTAATGCCAAATATTTATTTTTTATACTGATTTAGAGGTCATGAGACTGATTTGTCATTGTAAGTCTGGTTGGTTTACAATCCAAAATGCAGTTTAATGTATAATATCTTCCCCACACGACTTTAAAGCGATATGTACCAGTAAGGATGATCATCGTCTCTGTTTACATCCAGTTCGTTGTCCGCAGCTCCGTTTATCGTTACCTAGGTGTCGCTGGACACAAACTCTACTTAGAACCCGTGAGGTTTGACTTTGAAAAATTTGCCATGGTGTTTACAAATGGCAGCTGCTCCGGTCAAATCCTTTGCCTCTTGTGATGTCAACCAAAATACTCATACAGGAGGATCAACAGATTTTTGGTTTTAAGAGAGCTTTCGAAAATCTTGGTATCTTGAAGTGGAAACCACTTCATTTCTCAGATGTGTTTCTTCCCATTAGTGTACATTGATAGTAAAAATATACACAATCAGAGAGTATATTAAATAATTCAACAATCTATCCGTCTTATTTTGCATTAGCAAAGAGAGCTCCGTGCAATGTGTGCTTTTGTGGATCTTTACACACCGTAAATAACTTGATCAAATGTTTTTCTCCTTCTGACAGGCTTACAGGGGAGCAGATTGGGAGGAGGTAAATAAAGCTCTATTCAAGCAAACCCAGCTGACAAGGGCTCTGAGTGGATCTAACCCTCTTGGCAGAGCAGAACGGCTGCCCCACGGATGTCTTATTTTCGCCAGGAAACAGTTAGGGCGACGGCCCTCCATGCATACAAATCTCACTCAGACTCCACTGAAACATAGATGTGCCCTGTCCAGCTCTAAAATGCCAAAAGAGAGAGGAGAAGAAAAGGGAAAAGCGCCAACGGATGAGGTGATATTCCAGCGATGCTCTAATGGAGTAAGCGTGCCAAGGTTGAGAAGTTCGCGTCCCCCTGTCTGAGACGCAGCCATGCTGAAGAGACTGCGAGCTTGACGCTTTGCAGAAGCACGGATTTGAACTCGGCAGCACAATGCACTGTATTCATTAATTTATTCCAGCAATGGGAGTAAAAAAAAGTCTTTATTTGCTTCAGTAATTTGTGCTCAAGACATAAACTGAATAAAAATACTCATAGCCTACCACCAAGGTATATAAATACAACCTATTTGTGAGGAGAACAACAATATTTGACTGATTTTAAAGAAGTGGAGGAGGGCATTTCAGGAAAAAGTGCCACCGGAGTAAGACGAGCTGCACTAAAGCCGCGGCGTGTCTGTAATCTGAAACACTTGGCTGCCCATCGCCTGGCTTCAGCACAGCGAGCGCTGCTTGACTGACACTTTCATATGACTGTGTACAATTTACAAAGCTCAAATATGTCTAGTCGACCAGCTGATTGAAAGATTTCCATCTTTAAAACATGTCTTAAGATTCGCCATTAAAAAGGTAAAGAGGATCACATGATCATATTACCTTGTGAAAGTAATCACATAGCCCTTGAAATTTTTCACGATGGGATTGCTACATTAAGGAAGATGTGGAGTGTTAGGATGCATTCACACCAGCACTGTTTAGTCCACTTCAATTGAAATCTAGTTTGTTTGTCGAGAAAGTCTGGTTCGCTTGGGGAGGTGTGAACACGCAATTGAACTCTGATGCAGACCAAAAAAGCAAACTCTGGTCCGTCTATAAACCTATTCTCAGTTCGGCTGTAGTGGTTCAAAAGGCATATGTGAATCCCAAGTGGACCGGAGACCAGAAACATCCAATAGAGCAGGGTATCCTGGGTAAATACAAACAGAAAACATGGGAGAAGTGGTTTGTCATCTTTTGCCAAGAATGACAGAGAAATCCTACAACCGGTAGAATCTGACGCTACTCCATTTTTGTTTACATTTTATGGAAAACTAAGTTGATCTCATGTCTTCTTCAGAGGTTTCCATGTCGTTTCTTTCAGTGGTTCTTGGTGCAGGACCACCACAGGCGAGGAGGAGAACAGGTTTCAAAGGTTTGGATTGTTTCACACAGCGCAGTGTAAAAGCGAATCTCACCAGCTTTGGTCCTCAATCAAACCGAGTCTACCGGACTATCAGGCGTGAAAACACCCTGAGTTTAGGCCAGTACTTTGACTACGTCATTCAAACACATGGATATGCTTAGATCTGAATCATCCATTGTAGCATAAGTGTATTTCATGTTGGCCTAACGCAGGGATGTCAAACACCAGTCCTGAAGGGCCGCTGTCCTGCAGTTTTTAGATGTACCACAGGTACAAAACACTGGAATGAAATGACTTAATTACCTCCTCCTTGTGTAGATAAGTTTTCCAGAGCTTTGCTAATGACCTAATTATTCTATTCAGGGGTGATGCAGCAGAGGCCCATCTAAAAGTTGCAGGACAGCATTGATTACTGGAGTTTGACACCTGTGTCCTAATAGGTTAATTTGGTCTAATTTGCTCAGAGCACTTCTCTCAAGGGGTATAAATGCATACATAAATACATAAGTGCTGACAGAAAGTATTTGCATTTTATAACAGAAAGATGAATCAACATATTTCACTAAATAAATGGTAAATCTGAAAAAAAATTATCCAATACGACCTGGTCCATATTATGACGGCATAAAACAAATTAAGATGAAATATCACTTGGCTCCTCTGGCTCTGGCTGTGATTTGACATGTTTGGGCATGTTTAATGGCTGCGATGACTGTACACTGGACAAACCGGGCTATTACAGGAATAAATCTCCAGTCCGTCAACTCCAGACATTGCCTCACGCTGGACACTGCATGGAGAAACGTTACACAAGCGGGAGGAAAGCGGGACACAAGTCAAGAAGTGTTTGATCTGAGTCGATTCCTGGTGATTACTGGTATTTGTTTTCACCCTGCTCGATACGTGTTGTCTACGGGTTTTTTGTTTTGTTGTTCTATTCTTAAAAACAGACTCAGACTCTTCTCTCTGCACCACCTCACCCACTCTCCTTGGCTGGGACGGTGTTTGAGTGGGAGACGGGAGGCGCAGATTTTGCCTGCAAGCCTGCTAATTGTGCTTGTTGCTGTGTAAGACACACCCCGACGTGTCACTGCTGAAACATTTGACAGCGAGGTTGGCAATTAAGAGCCGCGCTCCAACAGATGTATTACTGGTAGTCACACAGAGCTGTCAATTTCCCGAGGAATTAGCAGATGGAAGGCGGCGCAGACAAGCAGGGACATTAGCTGCTCTGCGTAGAACGGCTGCAAATCTCCGTCAGATCAGATCCAACGTTGTCGTAATTGGTCAGCTTCTTGAACGGTTTATTGGATAAACTGTTTAGCGGTATGAGTTGTCAGCAATAGAGGGCAAATCTAAGAAAGATGTCGCCTACAGCGCCTCTCAAAGGGCTGTGTAAGGTTTTTGAGGTTAAAAAAAGTGACTGCATTTTCTACCTTTTTTTATCTGTCATGCGACTGAAAAACAAAAACACATCTGAAGTAACCTGGTTGCATAAGTGTGCACCTCACCCTGAGATAAATAATGTTCTGAAGCAAATTTTGATTCGATTTTAGCATATTGTGTTTCTGGGTACATAACAGTTGTGATTTATGGAGAACCTAATGAAGTCGAAGTGAAGTTCAGCTGTCTTCATTGGACGGGTCAACATTTTAAATTTTATTAAAACCTTAATGATAAAAACGCAGAAAGGCATCAGCACACGTCACGATAACAAGAAAACAAAAATAGACATTAGAAACATGTAAATGACAACAAGTTGTTGTATAATAATCTCACTGTACAAAAGTGTCAGTCAGGAGATAATTGTAAAAAAGCGCCATCCTCATAAGGTAGTATACACACGTCGGCTACTCTGCTAATGTGCTAATAGAGGACCTGATTTTTCATTTAGCGCTTCAGCCAATTTTGAAAACGTTTAGCTTACTTTTCCCTAAAGTAATTTTTCCATATAATTACGCTAATTTACCTTCGTCATTTAGCTAAATTAACTCAACAACTATAAAACTAAAAGTATGAATGCAAGGTCTGTTCCTATGAATAACTTTCTGAAGTACAAACAGGTGGATGTGTAATGACCAATTTGACCCTGTAGAGGGCGATATACTGCATTGCAGCAAGTGACACATGGTCGGTAGCGGTTTAGCTAACATTAAATACCGTGTTGGTTTAGCTTGTTAGCAGAACTAATTTGTGTTTAGTGCTTCAGGGCTAAACAGCTAACTGTTTAGCTAGTGGCGCCCACCACTGTGCATATCATGTGGTTAGTGTTGTAGAGAAAAAAAAAATCTCTTAACGACTAATCTATTACCAGGCAGAGTGAGGGAAATATGGCCAAGTAAAGACGTGGAAAGCCGATAAACTCCCAGTAAAGAATAAATGCTGAAATTAAATAGGAGGTGTTTAATCTAAGTATGAGTTTAACTCTGTGCATCTTGTATTTTTATTATTATTTGTTTACCAGTGAAATTGTACAGAATATACGCCATATGAAAGTTGGACTTTGATGTTTTTCTTTACATGAGGTGTGCAGACGTTTGTATGTGATCCAATAATAAAAGTGAAAAGAAAGGGAACGTTCCAGACCAAGCATTCAGACAAAAGCTCAAAAAAATCCCCATCCAACAGATGCACACAGTGTCTAATAATAACTGCTTTATTTTTATCTCCTCGAACTCTGACTAATGGAAGCCATGAGGACCTCCAGCTGTGTGCTGATAACCTTACTGGTTTACAGCTAAATGCATTTGTGATTACGAGAGCTGATTACAGAAAATCTCCCTATGAAATGAATTACAGAGGCATTAACAGACTATTATGAAAACATTAGAAAAAAAACTTGGCCACTGGCACAGTTAAGTATGCTAATTATTTCAGCAAAAGTAAAGGCACACCAGAGAGTTACTGGTATGAATACAATTCTTCTCACCTAAGAGAGACTCACATAACTGCACTTTGTCAAGTTGTAGTTTGGATCATTTTAATACGCAGAAAAGTTGGATGTAGCAGTTTGAAGTGGAGCAAGATGATAGAATCTTTCTTAGCTGCTGTGTGTGAGGTGTTGACCAGGGGACGTTTCTTATCCTCTTTGACAACCATTGATTCTTGTTTCGTAGAGAGATGATGCCTGTTTCCATCCATTTTGGGAACCAATCATGTGTCATCAACATGGGGCGTTAATGACACAACCTGGAAGAAAAGCCTGGGAGCAACATGGTGGACGCCATGAATGTGTCTGTTGCCCCTGTTTGATTTTACGGGTCGTTTCTGATTGCAGGCTCTGAATTGCTTTAAAACCACCAAAAAATTTGCATCATATTCTGGTTTGAACTTTACTAAATGACCTATAAAAGAAAGTGCAGGCTTTTTTCCAGGTCCAACAATCTGTGACCATATTTGGTTAAATAGAAATCAGCTGGACTTTGCTTACATCTCTTCCTGTATGACTTAAAGTCTAATCTAGCGGTTCTCAACGTGGGCGGTACCGCCCCCCAGGGGGCGTTCAGAGGACGGCAAGGGGCGCTGGCAGACATTTTTTAAAAAGGGGGGCGCTGGGAAGCCTTTGGGGGGCGTTTGGTCGAAGGTAAATTTTATTGTTAATAATAAAATAATGGTCAGTGCAAAGCAGACTGCAAATTATTTGGTGGGGGCAGTGGCGCAACTACACATTTTTTAGGTGGATGCATAAATCCACCTGAAAAATGTGGATCTCACTATGAAAAGCAATAATAATAATAATGAAGCACCAGAAATTTTCTCGATCTAAGCTGACGACTTAAACAAAAAAGTATAAAATACTAACCACACATAGTATTTTAAACTTATTTTTTAAAAATCCAAGCCATCCCTTTAAAAGTCACAACAATGTGAACCTTGCCTATGTGCAGTAGCTTTATAAGATATGACCTTTGAGTTGACATTTAGACAATCTGAAAAACACAACAGCACCAAATACTGTATGGAAAACATAACTCAAATCAAATAACAGGTTAGTACGTTGGGGGAGATGCTGGCATTTTGGTTCAGGCACAATAAAAAACACACTCTCTGAGCTGGTTAAATACAGAGCACACCAATCTTCTAGGAGAAAATCAAACACATGATGTACCAAACAACCGAGCCACTCTCGGACAATAAAAATAAATAAAAATAAAAAATAAAAATCCATCAACAAGTCCTTCACACACCCAAGCTCTTCATGGGGGAAATCACTGGGTAGCCGTAAGAGCCCCGCTGTCCCTTTGTTGCCGTGTCGCAGGATTTATTCGCAGCAGATGTGATGGTGGTGTGCTTGGAGTGGAGGACAAAACTCACTTGTACTGAGCCTGGAAGTGCTCCTGGACGAAGCTGTGCTGGGCCCTGGGCTGCTGGGACGGGATCGGGTCGGGACATGGCACCTCGTCAGCTCCGCCGGGACCCTGCGGCACAAGGGGAGGTCACCGTGAACACAGCGGCGTGCGCGCGTCCTCGCAAAGTTTTGCGAGGGAGCTCTTAAAATAATGTCACCTGATAAGTTAGAGAAGAGTTATGCTGATGTGCGGGAAGCAGTTTGAGGTCGTGAAGCTTTTATTTTAGCAATAAATTCACGTTCAGCGGAGGCAGAGAGGACTGACCTCACACAACTCTAACCCCCACAAACCCTCCTCTTGTCTGTTCTCTTTTATCTGTACACCTACAACAGAGAGCCTGGCCTTGGATGGAGATAAAAGACGAGCAGAAAAAAGCAGACTGATTACTGAAAGACTTGCAAGGTCACCAAATGAGTGTGGGACGGGGTGCTGTACACAGAGAGGACAGACAATAGCCCAGTGATTACAAGGGTTTCCTCATAACCACACTAAGAGTAAAGTTTCTATAAAACCTCGCAAAAGTATTTGATACTTTACAACAACAAAATCTCATTTATGTCAGGTTTATTTGTAAAGCAGCGGGGCATTTCAAAGTGCTTTGCACTTTAAACACTTAACACAGTAACCAAACATCACATTTTGTCAAATTTCATCAAAATTTTCAAGAAAATCAAATATATTGATCAATGATCCAGTGATTAAGAGTCAAAGGCAACTCCTAAATGCAGGGTTTATTCTCGATAGTTTGTTCCAGATTTGTGGTGCAAAGAAGCTGAATGCTACTTCTCCATGTTTGGTTCTGGATCTGATGGATGCAGAGCAGAACCAGAACCAGAGGACCTGAGAGGTTCTGGAAGGTTGCTATGACAACAGCAGATCTTTAATGCATTTAAGACAATCAATGATTTATAAACCAACAGCTGTATTTTAAAGTTCTATTAAAAGCTCTATTCTATGAGCTACAGGGAGCCAGTGAAGGGACTTTAAAACTGGTGTTATGTGCTCTGTCTAACTAGTGAGAACGGCAGAGTTCTGGATCAGCTGCAGCTGGAGGATTGATTTGTTAGTCAGACCTGTGGAGACACTGTTGCAGTAATCAATGCAACTGAAGATAAATGCATGGATGAGTTTCTCTAGGTCATGCTGAGACATCAGTCCTGTAATCCTGGAGATGTTCTTCAGTTGATAGAAGTCCGACTTTGTAACCGTCTTAATGTGGCTCTGAAGGTTCAGGTCAGAGTCCATCACTACTCCCAGGTTTCGCACTGATCACTAGGTTTTAGTTGTAATAACTGAAGCTGTGCATTGACTCTAGATCTATAACTCTAGATCGCTCCTCTTTTCGTCCAAAAATAACTTCAGTTTTGTTTCTTTTCCGCTGAAGAAGGTTTTGGCACATAAACACATTTATCTGTTCTAAACATTTATTCAGGGTTTTGATGGGTTCAGAGTCACCTGTATTCCAGAGCTGTATATTATCTGCATTACTTATTATAACCTGAGCTAGCCGGAGCCTGTACCTGTGGATGTTAAATAGGAGTGGGTCCAGAACTGAACCTTGTGGTACCCCGTGTATGATTTCTGTCCACTCTGAAAAGAACCATTGTCCTTGAGATTATTTGTTACTAATTGTGAAAATATTTATAACCATTTTTACATACAACATGGTACTTTGTGTTGTTCTGCCACATCCAGTTTCAATAAAATACATTAAACTTTGTGGTTGCAACGTCAACAAACAACAAAAATTGAACTACGAACAGATTTTCCAAGGATTTGTAGTTAAAAAAGTACTTTTCTCGAGCTGATATATATATATGAGGTTAAAACACTAAACCCTCCCTGGATGGATTTGCCGTTTTCTGCTCTTCTACGGAAAAGCACAAAGCTGAGACCAGATCAAAACAGAAGAAAACAAAGTAATGAACTTTAATTACCTTGAAAATATGGTGGGAGTTAAATTCAGTTTTCTCTCGACAGGGATTTGGATAATTACAGGCTTGAGTTGCACAAGTGCAATCAAGGCTTAAGCAAGGCAACACCAAACAGAAACGGCACATCTCAAACCAGAAGTTTACATAAAAAGACACAAACATGCTTTTCCTCACTATTTGAAGGTGACTGCACCGAATGTGTCTGGTTTTAGGTCAGTTAGAATTATAAAAAACATTGCTATTTACTAAATGCCACAATAATGAGAGAAAGAAGGTCAATCACTGATTTATTAATGTCTTCAGGATCATGAGTTTACATAAAGAATAATTACTGTCTCTTCAAAGGGGCAGTATTATGTATTGCCTCTTTTGAGCTTTACATTGTGTTATAATATTATACCCTCATCAAAACATACCTGCAGTGTCATCTTGATTCTTTCAAGCATGTTTGAGCAATCTTAAATCTCCATGGCAACCATTCAGCTCTCCAAACCACCTGGTTGGACCTTTGAGGTGAAGCTCCTCCTCTGAGCTGCAGCTTCAAGCCTCTGAGCTCCCGCCGTACAAACCAGCCCTCCTTCACTCAGCTCCTTCAGACTAGCCAGCAACAATTAGCATCACACAACCTACTTCTCAGAGCAACGCAGCTCAAAACTGTTGCTAAAGGGTTAACAGAGGAGCCATGTTGTGATGACTTCTTGAAGGCATAGCTTCAGAAAAATCAGGAGTTTTAAAGAGACAGAAGCCCAATTTCAAAGCGCAAAATTATGAAATCAAATTTATTTCCAGTCATATTTGATATACGTAGAGCATTTTGTAGCATTACTTGATTGTGATACAAAATGCCTCCATGTGCCTGAGAAACAAATAATGCTGCCCCCTTAGGAGTAGCTTAAAATTCACCCCTGACTGGGTCGGAATAAACATTGGCTGCTTCACAACGGACAAAGAGCTGACCTGACCCGGTTGACAGATTTGCACTCTGTGAGCTTCTCTCCATTTTGCTCCGTTAACAATTCCTGTGATCTCCTGGTACAGCACTGGCTGCCACCGTTCCCTGCCTGGCACCTCCACCATTACCTCCACTCTCAAGCCAAGCTGAAAGAACAGGGTGGGAGGTGGAGCGGACGGTCTGCATTTGTAAATAATGTGTGTGAAGTGCATACAAAACAAGACGCCTTGCATTTCACATATAAACTAAGTCTATTTAAGAGTATGCTTGAGACTGAAACCTGACCTGCCTTCTGCGTCTGCTTCATCAGGCGCATACAATTCTCCTTTGTTCTTCCTATGAGGGTCAGGGGTTTGTACTTGTTTCTTTGTATTTTCCTCCTCCTTAGTTGGGGCACCAAACGGGAACAGCTCAACACAGCTGATCTTCTTAAAGAGACGGTTTTGTGTTTAGTTTTTTTTGACATGGGCTTCGATGGAGTTATCAGCAACTCTGTATATTAGCTTCAACAGAGAGCAGAGGTTAGTTGCTACTGAAGAGTTGAGCTAATTTTGGTTGTGTTCCTTCCTTATCTCCTGTTCTATGCATATCCTACTAGAAGATAATCTGCAACTTCATTTTATTATTGGTAGCAAATCTCAAACCCAGACTTTGGAAGAAAAGGTTGATTTTCTTTTCTATAAACAACAACTAACACTGGAGCCACTCAGTGTAATGATATAATTTTAAGGGTTGATGAACAACTATGACTTTAACATTTAAGAAAAAAAGATTTGTCAATTACAAACTGCTGTATAATTTTAGATCTAGCTTCTTGTAAGATTGGTAGAAATCTGCTTTGGAACGGTTTTCATTTTTGACAAACCCTCCGGTGAGAGCTAATCTTATTTTGACTGAGACTGTTGCATGCTAAAGTTCAGATGCTAGCCGCGTTTCCCGATATTTCACTAATGTCGCAAATAGAAAATTTCGCAATTCCTGTGTTTCCTCTAAATAATACAAATGTAATTAAAACTCGCATGTAAATTATTTTGTTGGTGTGGTAAAACATCATCCTACCACTTCCTGTTTTCTTCTTTGTGGTTTCCGTCAGTAGCAACATCCAGTTGTTGATCGCGTAACTATTGTCACACGTGTTTCCATTGCCGTTTTGCAAAATACCTCAAACAAAAAAAGTTTGATTAAAAAATTATGTGGTCGATGAAAATGCTATACAACCAAACCTGAACAATATCAACTATCCCCTCAAGATAATGTAAAATAAAATCAGTGAGACAAAATCGCAACACTAAGTACATCTGGATATTTAATACAAAGCAGCAAAGCTTTCCTCTTCCATGTTTTTCCTCCACTAATGTCGCAACCTGCTAGCGGATTCCATGGCTATCTTTCCACAGAGATAACAAAACACCTCGGAGTGCAGACCCGGTTGGGCTTATCACCTCTCAGATATTCAAGCTCAGTCCAGCCATGTCAATAGATTGCAAGGTGTCAGCTGTGTGTTAGGAGTACAGGAACACAGAGACCCACTGAGAGAGAGAGAGAGAGAGAGAGAGAAAGAGATAAAGAGATGGAGAGAAGGAGAGATGGAGAGAGAGAGAGAGCTCAAAGGCTCACTGTCATGTGGCGCAGATTAGCCTTCAGCCATCTAAACGATCATGTTCAGATACCAGCTTGCCTAGCAAAGCTTGTTAACGCTGCTGGTAACTGAAATCGTTTCACAGGTTGTGAAAATGACCCCGGCAGAGTAGGGCCGGGCCGGGCCGGGCCGGGCCAGTAGCTGTGGTCCATCTCGGGAGTCGCCACGAGTCGCTCCAAAACGGAGATGCAATCTTTAAAATAGCCTGTCAGAAAAAGTATGCTTGATAAAAATGCAACCTAACTGGCAGGCAACAGAGGAGGAGCAAGGAAAGGGAAAAAAATATCAAAAGGAGCTATTTTTAGAGAAAGGATGAAAGGAGTGAAGGAAAGGAGAAGAAAAGGAGACAAACAGTGTGTGAAATCTTTCTTTTTTCCTTTTTTTTTTTTACACTTGCTGGGCCTCCCAGTGTTTATTCTGCAAACAGAACTCTCACATGTTCACAGTCGGATATGCATTCTGTAGCAACAATGTGTGGGATCCTGACACCTTTCTCACACCTCTGCTGTGTTTTTATTTAATTAATATTTAAAAAATGGCATAATCTTAATCCTCCTTGCTGCAGCATGTCACAGCTTGCCTCCCTGCTAAGTTGGTGGTGATTTGTGACAAGTGGGAGCATGTTGTCAGAAACCCCCCCCCAAAAAAGCAGTTTGGCTAAATTGGAAGTTTGACCATTACATGGTCGGCCTGTTGCTTCCCACACTGGCAGACAAAGTGCCTCCAGTCGCTGACATAATTTGGATTAAACAGAAGTTCAAATTTGTTGTTTTTAGACTAGTTGTGTGTTTAAATAGCATTTCACTGGAGATCATACCCCGTAACATATAATTACACAGTAATACTTTTGCATTTCCTGTCAACTTAACAACTTTTAATACAAAAACACGGTAGACCGCCGGTGGACCGACTCAACGCCCCAACCACCGGGCTTAGCAAGTTTTCTGGGGGAAACCCTGCACTGGATTTCATTTAGGGGCATCGGATGCAGCAGCATTCACAATTATGCAGTACTTTGTGCAGGTCTGTCACTCAGGATCTCAGTATTGTACGTTGACCTTTTGGAGCAGTAAGATAAGAAATTGTGAAAAACATCAAGTGGTGTGAAATAAGACAGCAAAACAATAAAAACATAGTGACATATTTAGCATATTTAACAGAGACAATTCTAAGGGGGCAGAAACCTGCGCAGCAGCTAATCTTTAACACGAGCAAAGACTGAGAACTGTCTACCGGTGGCTAATCTGTAAGACGACTTGGTGCCAGGAGAGTTGCCTGTGCCAGGCCCCGAGGAGCCTGGGAGAAAATTAAAAAACTCACCCTGGCACCTTGGAGCGACGTAATTGATTTCTAGGATTTAGATAAATGACAATGATACAGAGAGCAGCTGAGCAGTAGCTTAGAGCCCAGGCGCTGGCTCAGCACTGTCAGCAGGAGGTCAGAGTTCACGAGGACTGATATTAGGAGTCAAAAGAAAGAGGAAGAGAGAGAAGGCTGTGATGAATGGTGGTGGGGCCGACTGTTTAGAGGCTCAAAGCTGCCTGGTGGAGGAACAGGTTCTGCCTATAAAAAAAAACTCCAACAGACTTAATAGTTTGTTTGATTAAAATTAGTTTCAATTGAGTAGCTGATACCTTCCGCTATAGTTCTTCTTTTAGCGCTGTAGTTTGGTGCCATCCAGCATAGAATGCTGTTGGTCACCTTGAATTGGAGCCAGTTGATACAGGAATAAAGATGGTGGGGTCCTACAAGAACAGGAAAGAAAACACGGTGCAAACAGTGTGGGATGCAAAATGAACTTGTTTTTGCAAAATGCAACCTCCTTAAGTTGTACCTTGATGTCATTCAGTCGAGCTCCATGACGGGTTTTAAAAAGGCATATTAGAGCCATTGTAGATAAAAAATGGAGTACATTTCCTGCAAAAGGATAATCTTAGAAAATTTTTTGACTTTTGAATCTTGCAAATTTCTAAGTTAATTCTTTTCAGAAAATTTATCTCAAAATTTGAGTCAACTTTTCAAACTCAGTAATTTCCTTTTTTTCCTGGAAAATATCCAAGATTTTTTGCAGAAATTTACTCTTCATTTTTGTCCATCTACAGCAATCCATGCAAAAATGACTGATTTGCTACAAAGGTAAAAACAGCATGACAGAAAAGCAGTGGTTAGTAAAATGCAGAAAAACTGAAAGATAATTGCAGTAAAACAATGTACCATGTGGAATAAAGTGTTTCACATATCTTTTCATCTTGTTTTGTTGAGCACGTTCAAGTTTAATAGTGTGAGAAAACCAACAACTTTCTTTTTAGTAAGTCAGTACTAATACAACTGACACAAAATAATGTTAAAACTTAATTATGTTTTTTTAAATTTAGTGTTGTCAAAACTTTAGCCCTTTAGACGCTCGAAGCTCTTGACGTGAGAAAATTCAAGTAATTCAGAAAATGGCTGCTTTTCAATTAATCATTAGATGGTTGATAAGATCAAACAACTTTATATTAACTCAATCAATAGCTGTTAATCACCAGGAGATCAACCAAGAGTTTTAAGCCAGTGATGGTAAGTCTCAAGGTCCTGAACAGATTACCAGACTGTTCACTTTGTGAAGGCTTTCAATAATTCACCCCCAAACATTTTTGCATGGAGTGATTCCACAACCTCTCAGAGAAAATGCAGACCTCCCATCGTAAGAGACGACCCTCCTCATCCTGATGGGTTTTTGGGGGACATAAGAGGAAGCAAACCTTTAAAAAAAAAGTTGAATAATTCAGGCGAGCCGCAGAAATGCACAGACAAAAAAACAAAAAAATCACTATGGAGGAATGATTGAAGACACGCAAACAGCACCTCGGTCCCCGTGGCGACTGTTATGAGAGGGTCCGAGAACGATGGGCAGCATCCGGTAAGACGGTAAGACACAGCATCAGCACACACATGTGTGTTTGTGTGTGTGTGTGTGTGTGTTTATTGACAGATGGAGCCAAGAGAGCTATTGAGTAAGTGGTGTATTCAGCTGACATACAGAGTGTTGATAAATAATGGACGGTCTCCCTCGGCGCAGCGTGCTTTCATGCGGTTTTCCTCTCTATAAATAGTCCGTAAATAATAGTGAAGCTTGAAGCTTTTCTTTTGGACCCCTCGGCCCATTACTGGCCACATTGTTGAGGGGCAACATGCAGAGAGAAAACGGTTCGGCACAAAAAACTCAAACTGTCCTCAGCATACAGTAGGCCATTGCTGACCAATAGCATAAAAATGGCAGAACAACTCAAATATGTCCTCTCAAAGGTCAATAAACTAATTATTATAGAACATTTTTAACTCTGGAACAAAACATCACGTCCTGTTACTGGTTTTCACAACTGTTGACTTGTGCTGTGACTTTGTTTCTTTTCAGTCCCTGTCACTGGTGTATTAAAAAAAACTATAACACATAAATAAACAATGTTCAGCCTGGCACAAGTAAAGCCTGGTGTCCCGCCAGGCTTATAATACACTGGAGGGAATCTTCCATTTGGATTTTATTTCAGGGCATCAGACTGCAACAATTCAGATTTGGTTGGCTGGGAGGATGTGATGACCACATTTTCCAATTAGGCACTACTTTGTGTCTAAGTTGAGATGAAACAGCACAACACAGGAACCTTTACTTTCCCAAACTGTGATCACACAATTTGGCTGCACAGCCCACATGCTGAGCAAGAGAACAGAGAATGTTTCACAGAAAAAGGATGCTGACCAAAGCTGCAAGAAATAAATTCAATTAAAATGACAAATGGTGACTGTGGGATTTTTCACATTTTCCTCCTTCACCTTTACAGTTTTGTTTTTTGTTTCCTCAGCTCTGAGGTCGTTTGTCTCGGCTGCCAGTCGGTCACGGCCAGAATGACCTGGTGTTTATTACCTGCTGCAGCATTTCTCTGTCCGAGTTTTAATGCGCCGCTGGGTTTTCTCTGGTTCTCACCAGGAAATGGACAGGATGCTCTAAATAACTTTGAGTATTATTACGCCTTTGAGTAACATATTTTGGCCATGAACATGTTTTTTTTAATTTAACTACAGCTCCCTGCGCTGAGGTAGGACTTCTTGTCGCTTCACGCAGCCATTAACCTGCTCGGAAAGAGCCAATCTGCATCTCCGAAGCTCCTGATCTGATGGGATTTATCGCTACGCCAGTAAGTTATTAAATGCCAGCTATATAATTTTTTTTGTCTTTTGATGAAAGGCTGCTTTTCTAAATTGGCTTTGGATCGCGCAGCAGGATTGATAATTACAACTTCGGAGTGCGATTGAATTTAATTCAAGACGGCACATTAAAAACTGGACTCGCAGCTCAAATCATTTCAATCAACAGCCGCTTAAATCACTCCAGTCCAGCCTGGTTTCAGCCGATTTAATTGACACGCTCTCTGGAAAAGCCTCCACTCAGCAAATCCGAATCGTTTAAACACTCTGCATCGGCGCTTTCTGCCAATCAAACCCGGCATGGCTGTGGGTAATTCCTAAGTGAGGACGGAGGGGATTTTCTGTAGAATCAAAGAAAAAAAAAAAAGGAATTAGTTTGTTCATTTACCGTAATGGCTGCACCAAATAAGGTGACGTATGTTGTTCTTCAAGAGCGAAGCAAGTTTCAAGAAAAATCGATTAGCTTTTTTTTCTTTCTTCTTTTTGTTGTTACACTGTGACCTTTAAAGCTAATTTGAGTTGCTGATTTAAATGTTCATCTGCAGGGTAATTAGAAAGAGGCAGACTGTGTTTCAAAAAAGCAAACTAGTAGCAAGCTTCCTTTTATTCTTATTTTAGGGCTGTCCACAATTGTTGCTGTGGCTGATTGCAGCTATTTGTCCTTGAACTTTAATTTAATCAATAAACCATGGCAGAAGCGTGTGTGTGTGTGTTTGTGTGTATGAACGGGTTTGCTCAGTTTAAAGCCTCACTGTGTCCGTGTCGCATTCTGAAAATCCCGGGTTCACAGATCAGCCTCTAGATTTGACTTTATACACACAACGGTCACGTGAAAAATTACAGATGGGTCGAGTTGAGTTTATTTGTTCAACACATTTCAGACATCAGGCAGTTCAAAGTGCTTTACATCACAAAGACACCGACTGTAAAACAAGCAACAAATGTCACATTTTCATCAAAAGTAGTTTTATGCCTTGATTCAAACTATGTCAGTGTTTCGGCGGTTTTGCAGTTTTCTGGAAGTTAGTTCCAGATTAGCGGAGCATTAAAAGTAAAGCATCATAAGGGAAAACCATGAACTTCCTTTCCCAAAAGAGATATATCAATTCTAAAATAAATCAAGAGGACTTTCCCCATTGTTTTCGCTGTGGTCTGTGAAGTAGCACAACAGGTTTTTAATCCCATTGAGGGATTATTTGTGTGAAAGTTGTTTGCTTATTTTTTTAAAGCACTATAAAAAGGATTTTAGAAGCACTTACTGGATGTAAACGTTATCGCAACTCATCTCATTTTGCCTCGCTCCGTTGAGGGCTTCAGGCTTAAGCGACTTGATGCTAATCTGGGTTAAAGGCCGGCGAGCACCTCAAACGCAGAGCGATTATGTTCAAACCCGGCGCTCTCTCTCAAAAAAAAAAGCAAAAAAAAAAAGCTTTTCCAACAAGGTGGGTCTGAGCTGGGAGCTGGGAAGCTGCTTCAATGTGGGAGGACAGAGGTGTCAAAAAGAAGAAGCAGAGAGACAAAAAAAACAAGCACAGTGAAAAAAAGCTCAACAGAATTACGTCTGAACCGTTGTTCGGATCCTCGATGGGAACAGGAAGCAGCAAGGAGAAGCCGCTCTGCTGATACGCACTGCTAGAATAACTGATGAGAATCCAAGTTAGAAACTTTGGTGCAACGTCTGGGTCACTGTCTGGGTTTGCTTCTAATTTCGGTGTGAAACTATCCACACAACACAAGTCAGATCACAGAGAACACAGGAAGAGGAGCTCTGTTGATTTAGGGTGAGAACTTGATTGACCCTCAAAAAAACTTTATTGTACACTACACTACACTAATAAAGCAACAACAAAAAAACACAACTGGCTTAAAATATTTTCACAAATATATTTTAATATATAACAAAGTCATATTTGGGTTTGACATGGAAAAGCTGCAAGAAAGACAGACAGAGCTAACCCAGCTAACCCAAAGGATGTGGTGACTGCAGATGCTAGCATCGGTTTTAGCTGCCAAGTTATCAACATAAGGCAGTAGAATCTAAAATATACACGTGATATATAAAAGAAAAAGGGACAAAGTGCTTTACAACTAGCTGTCAAAACTACAATAAATAGATAACAAGGTCAGAAATAAGTTTTAAGTAGTAGAAAAATGGTGAGGGAGAAGGACGTTGGTCAGTTATGCTAGCTTGACTATGACTTGATCAACATGTAGATGTGCTGTGGAATTTGGTGTTTCGGTTCAGTTAAAAACAAAAAAGGCGACCGTCACACCAACTCTGACAGATCATCAGTAGCAAGTGTTAGCTAATCAACCGGTGCTGTTTTCAGATGATCCTTTATTAATATTTGCAAAATATACATCAAGCATGAAAATATAATACTGTCAAGTTTTGTTCTTTGTGTGGGAAATGTTTGCATGTTTCTTGGTGTTGAATCCTGAAACACTAGTAGAGCGGTTGTCAGTCTGTTGCTGTGGCAACAGGTTGGTGTGTAGCGTAGCCGACAAAGTGAAAACAATGAATACGAGTGGTTTTGAGTTGTTTTTAAACATTTTTTTATGTTATTTTCCATTTGCATTGGAGCTCTGCACTAAATTAATAATACATAAATCTCAATACATATTTATTACCTCATAGAATGAAATACACCAATTCGTGTGGTGTTTCTCAAACTTACCAGCTCATATCTCAGAGTTTGAACCTACAGTTGAAATCTTAAGATTAAAAACGCACAAAAATAAAGACATGCAGATTTTTTTCCCTCACCGTCTAAAGTTAAATCAGATCGAACTTCTCTCGCTTTACATTAATTAGAATTACCAGAGTTATTTATATATATTTTTAAATGCCACAATAATGGCAGAAAGAATCTTTTCCTCATTGTTTAAAGAGTTAGTAATCATTTTGTAGACTAAAAAAAATAGAAAATTTTCTCTCTCTATTGTGGCATTTAGCAAACAGGAATAACTTAGGTAATTCCAGCTAACCCAAAACAAGTTCACTTCAGACAGTGAAAGGAAAGAAAAAAGGTGGATTTTTAGTTTTTTGTATGTGGCTTTCTGGTTTCTTCTGTAACTCCTGCTGCTTTTGAGATGTCACAAACTGTGTTAACCTGGTGTCGTATCTACGCCACAGCCTCCTCTGCTTCACCTGTCCGGAACGTATGGCGTCCCATCTGTCGGCTGAACTCCTTAGATCCTCTTCTTCCTTCCTGCTCCTCGCCCTCAATTTGCCTTGTAAAAACACAACCGAGTTTTAACGCACTTTGCTGTTCTGCTTTGCTCTGGTGCTGCCATAAATGGGAAGCAACCTATCTTTTATCTTGAGCTGCTGTGTCAAAGTTTCTGAGTAACTCAGATCCGGATGTGAGCACAGACACGGTTACCGTTACTTTACAAACCAACAGCCGCTCCTGCCTACCTCTGCGTAGGCAGAGAAAAAGAGACACTGCGGCATAGCAGCTGCCTGGCACTGCTCACACACGGTAGCTGCGCAGCTGAAATCGTTTCTGCCGTCTCATTTCAGAAGCGCCCGCAGAAATGCATTTCTCTCTCTCTTTGTGAGAATCTCAGGCTGGCACAGACTTCTCCTCCTTATTTCACTGGTTTTTAAATCATCTACTTACAGAAATTAGCAAAAAAAAAAAATAAAATTATTGTTTTGTATCTTGTCACGTTGACAACCACTCCTAAATCACTTGCTCCAGATCAAATAGCTTTTAAGTTTTGTTAAGTTTGATTGAAATAAGAGTAGTAGAGGTTACTACAAACATATCAATGTAAAAGTGTGCTCTAGTTTACTTTAATGCATCAATTTGTGTTTGCAAAATTAAAAATCTAGGTTGTGACCAGGGCTGTATTTGAAGAAAAAAGGGCAGTGGGCTGGAGCCAGTTTTGGTGCCCCATCATCCCCCCAGAAAACAAACAAATAAATAAATATCTTTTTCTCATGCAAATTACAGAACACTGATAGGTACGGCTACACAGACAAACATTTTCTTTATGTTTTTCTATTATAGTTATGGAAAAACTATTACAACTTTTTCAAATAAAGAATTACCTAAATTGTGTTTTGTTGTTGTTGCTCAGAATAGACTGAATCTTGTTACGTTTTCTTCAGTAAAGTCCAAAATAAACGAGTAAAGTGGTTGCCTTTCTTTCAGCAAAGAAAATGTGAACATTTTGAACTCGGAATGATTCTGACCATTTCACTTGTTTAATTAAAATATTTCATGCTTAACTTGTTGATCAGGAACAACATTCTGAATAAAGCTTTGTATTTCAGTAAAAAAAAAAAAAGAAAAGAACTTTGACCCATACGTTTTGCACGCTGGTATTTACAAATTGATGGGTGGTTGGTTTAAACCAGTGTTTCTCAACCCTGGTCCTCACCGGCCCACTGCTCTGCATGTTTTAGATGTGCCTCTATTCCAGAACAGCTGATTCAAATGATTGCATGACCATCAGGTACTGGAGAAGCCTGTTCATCACCCAGAGATACAATTCAGGTGTGTGGCAGAAGGGAAATACCTAAAACATGCAGGGCAGGGGGTCTGTGAGGACCAGGGATAAGAAACACTGGTTTAAAATGTATGGCAGATTTCCCCATGTAGGTCCTGAAAAGATTTACTGCGACTTTAAATGAACAAAAATCCAGCTATATATATATATATATATATATATATATATATATATATATATATATTTAAAACAAAACAAAATAGATGCTACGAAAGACAAATCTGAGTTCTTGAACAGAAAAACTATTTTTTTTTCTTCATTTCAGGATTAAATACATGCGGTAGAAAACACAAGCTTTCATTAATGATGTCAGAAGGGATTATTTGAACAAACCGATTTGACTTCTTAATTTTGACATCTCAGCTCAGAGATCAAAGCTGCAGAGCTGCCACTTCCAATTTATTTTCATCTGTTTCGCTGTTTGGACCAGACAGCATGGATAAGGTCCAGTACTGAGGCAAATACGGTAAGTTTGTATGCAGAAAAGGATTTTTTTCTAATCACAACCGTTGGCTTTTCTTTGCTATTCCAAATGTTGATGAATATGTTTTTTTAAGAGAACATTACTTTCCTCACTGCAAAAATGCAAAAAAAGGGACATTTTGCTAGAACCACAACTGGTTTCCTGGGTGATCTCCTCCTTTACTGTCCCCCGTTCTGTAACTGAAACCCACAACTCCACAATATTTTTGAGAAACTTAAGAATTCATTTTTTTTGCTTCCCACAAATTATATTTAAATCTCCATCTAAGACTTAAACAATGAAATATTTTCTGTTTTGACTATCGCTAAGGCTTAAAAAAATGCATTTTGACAGCTATCTTTGTGGTTTGTCATTAAAAAAAATAGCTGCTTAAAATACAGATCTTAGCCTGACAATAATTGATAGCCGTTATAAGTACTTTAATAGAAGAATGTGGTCTCTGTGAATTAAAACCATGAAAAGTAATTTAGCAGAGGGGGGAAAAAGAAACACTTCCCCCGTTCTGTTCACAGCTATGCACTCATTATGGGCTGAAAAGCGGTAAAAGGTCAGACTCTTGAATCTCCCCGGACTTAAAAAGTAACTTGGCATTCTGACTTGGTTTTATACAACCCTCCGGGAGACAAGTTCTGCGCGGCGAAAAATGTTCCTTTCACAACTACCGGTGCACGCTTTATTTCAGCTTTTACAAGCTGAGAATTCAGCCGTGGCCGTTGGCGCCGCGCATCCCGTTTTAAGGGCGTCTCCTCACCCTGCTTACGAGTGGGTCGTTATCTTTATCACAGGCCAGGTGCCGCCGCCGTAACTCACCACCGGTTGGCACCGCTGCCTGGCCCAAGTCAAGAGGTTAAAATGAGCGAGAGTAACTCTGACTGGGAGCTTTAAAAATGCAGGCAGAGGTTTTTATATATTTGCTCAGCATTTGGCAGGATGGTAGTAAGTGTACAACTCAGGTCAGATATTTTGGGTTTCCTCCCGAATGCTGATCAAGAGCGGCATAACCGCTACAAACGTGTGCAAAACTTTGACTATGTTCCCCTAACGTTAAAAAAAACAAACAATTTCGCAATTGTGGTGTTTCCATTAAATAAGAAACACGACCAAAAATCACACATGTATAAGTTTGTGAGATAATTTGTCAAAAGACTAGCCACAATTGCAACATTTCACTTGATTATATGAAGAGAGGAACATGACATTTTCAGGAATAAGGAGCTGAACTCAAAGACCAACCAAACTTCCTGGTACGGTGGTTCGCCCAGGGCGCCACCTAGGCTGGGAGCCCCACACACCCACCAGTGTTGGTCAGTGGTTAAACTGGACTTAAGACAATGTTGCATCTTTTTTTGTTGTTCTGAATAATTCAGACAATATGTACACTCATTTTTTGATTGTTTGTTTTTACTAATTAAGACAATTGAAAAACTTTCTCGATGGTCGATTTTTGATTTGCAGAACTTCGAGAAACCAAGAAATAAATTATATGGCTTTGAATTTGAACAAAATAAAACTTAATTTTGTTCTATTAACAAAAACTAACCAAACCAAACACTCAAATTATAATATTTTCCTATGATGGAAAAAAATAAGGTAAATCTAATGTGCTTGAGGTGCTATCTTAAAAAGATTGGCCATGTTACTCTTAAATGTTAACGATCAACCTGCCAGAAAATTTAAAGTCATGACATCATGTTTGGTGCCAAACTACTTTACCCAACGTCTGAAACTTTTTCAAATTAAACTCTCTGTTTTTGAGCAAACGGTAATTACCAGTGTAATCAAATCAAACCTTTACTATCAAATAATACAAAAACATTCAAATTAATTGACATCATGCCATGTCGCATTAGTGAAGAGGACCCAAATGCAGAGAGGGTGCAGCAGTAAGTAGATTTGAAAATGTAATGGAAAAATAAGAATAAAAAAAAACATGAGAGCACAGGGAGCCAGAGGAGAACAAAAAACATCAGAAACAAACACAAACACAAAGAGCAAGGCCAGGAGAACAGTATCGAACGGGATTTAACAGGAGAAGAAAAAGAAGCAGAAGTTTGAAAGTACTGGGAGGGTGAATGTTGGGGATTAAGAAATAATCTAATCACAGTACAGAATGTGTAGATATGAGGAACATCAAAAACTAGAGTAACTTAGAATAACTAGACACAAGAACATAAACTTGAATCACAAATCACTTGAAAGGACTGAGCTAAAGTAACATCAGAAACAAGACTGAGCTAATAAAAAAATATGAAACTAAGAAACATAAAAATAGTTTAGAAAAAAGAAGAAACTCAAACAGGATCCTGACACATCAGTTCTAATTTGACTCCATTTGCGAAAAATCAAGGGTCCTTGGTTTTCCCCCGAAATACTGCCAAAAACCCTTCTTGGCATCCTTATTATCGTCTCATGAACTGTATGAATTGTTCGACCTCTGGTGTTTGGTTTATAATACCCAAATATCTTAAGAAAAGTTTTACTTTTTCAGTAATACGTTAACTATCTGAAAAAGGTCTAAAAAAATGATTTCATACGGCTTATTTTCACCCAGGCTTCTCAGTCGGCTACAAACTTGCGTCTGGTCTCAGAGTGGGCAACAAGTGTCCCTTTCTTCCAGCAGCTTACAAAGAGGTGCATTCATTAAGCCAAGAAAGACAGAGCAGAGTGAGGCAGAGAGAGAAAGAAACACACACGCATACACACGCACACAGACAAACACTCAGAAGACGAGATAATCACACTTGCTCTGTTTTTCTAAGCAGAGACGAATCAACAAACCGAGAGCAGAATGAGCTCTGTGTGAGTCAAAGCCACGGGGGGAGTTAACGGTGAACGCCGTGCGGAGTGTGTCATCACCCGTTATGAATGCGAAAAAAGTATGAACCGGCCTGACGTTTTCATCTGTTGTGTGGGTCTGAGAGGTGAGGTCGGGGCTTGTGTTTGCGCCTTTACGTCATGAGGAACACAAGCTTCAGTGAACAAAAGCAGCGCGGGGCCCCGCTTGCTTCTGGGTCAGCGGCAAAAAAACACTGGAGCTTTCCGACTCCTTGACTGAGAACATGAAGAGACTGGCAAACCGGATGGAGCCCCGGATACAAACGCTCCCGCAGGCCGACCGAGGAAGAGATTACCGCCCAGATAACGCCGACTGACCGAGAGGGAAAGTGTGAAATAAAACAACTTTTGAAGTCATCCAGAGAGAGGAATTCTTATTCCTCCCTGGTAGCGCGTCTCTACACCCTCTGAGTTCACACTGGGGCAGGGTTGAGCGCCATCAACCCTGCATACCAAAAGGCATTCCAGAGGTACGGCACGTCAGAGTTATGAAGGACAACGGAGATGATAAAAGCGATGAGTGAACCATGATTCACAGGGAGGGAGATTTACCGGAGTAAGGAGAGGATCCATCTACCCACCGAGTGGAATCCACCACAAACAAAAGACGTGTGTGAAGAGCCAAATGCCAGCAGAGAGGCAGAAAAGCCCCGGACAAACACAACAGACCTGAGATGTTCTGATCGGCAGATAAGTCTTCAAAATGCTCCCCAAATAATTAAGAGTTGTTTTAGTCTCGTAAAGCAGAGGGAGAGAGAAAAGAAAACACAAACGTCAAGAGAACAGATTAATTAGAGACTTTGCAGAGGCGCTAATACAGCTGCCTCAGTTACCTTCCCAGTGTCTGTTGACTTGTTAGCAAAAAGTACATGTTGTCTCTGTAAGCTCCCGTCTGGTTGAAGCTCATTAAGAATGAGGGGCTTGTGCAAGCAAATGAAGCGCAGCGCAGACAGAATGAGTTATTACGGTTTTATGTATCCAAGATGTTTTGATTTTCACTGATTAAGAAACTGAGTTGATGCTTATCTAGGCTGTATTACCAAATCCTGTACAGGAACGAACAGAAACCCAAACAAGAAAAGACACAATAACAAAAAATTAGAGCTGCTATGACTTTGAACTATATTTAATCAAAAGCATTTTGGATTTTATTTCTGAGAGACTCATAAACGTCATTGATGTACTCCAATGCTCTCTCCGGCAGAGGGATACTCGGCTCAAAGTGGCACTTTACACTGTCTTCTACTGCGGTCAGCAACGCAGAGTTGCAAACTTCAGTGAAAATATGAGTGAGTGGAGTGAGACTGGTGAGCTCAGCGGTAAATTTTACTTTAAAAAACACAGCGGTTAGAGCAGGTGACCCGCATACGTCCAAATCCTGTCCTCGGTTCCTTTGCCACATTCCCACATTCTCTCTGCCCCGTCCAGTCTGATTAACATCAAGTAAAATTCTTTAAAAAAAAATTTTTTTTTAAAACCACAGCAACATTTTACATGTAATTTGGTGAATAATGACACATTTAGTTGCTTTAAAACATTAAAAATCCAGTAAAATTGTCATTATTTACCAAATGACATGACAACAGACTTGGACTTTGATAAAGACTCCTTCGTCTTCATCACATGTCAATCTTATGAACACCCAGTCAAATAAAGTGTCTCCAGAATCGCTGTGATGGCCGTTTGATGAAAAGCTGGTATATAATCTACTTATTGCAGTGGAAGCACAACCACTTCAACATTTCTTGATTACGTTTGAAACAGAACGACTTGCTTAAAACCACCTCGAACATGAAAACCCGAAAAACTGAAATGTTTGGTTTGAGACACTAAAGCTCACAAGCTAGCAAAGTTTATCATAGTGATTAATCACAACGCTGGAGTGTGACTTACATTTATTTAGTAGATCAACAGCACTAATTTCCTTTTAGTGTGTCAAAAAGTTTGACAAATTCAGACACCGACTGGATTTGACAAGAAGAAAACAAAGGAGAAGAAAGTTGAAATGTCCTGAAATACACAATGTCCATGTGTTTAACGGCGTCATAAAGCAGCTTTAGGTTCTCCACACCTCACTGGCTTCTGGAGGGCAGCGCAGCGAGACGCCATCAGCACCCTCTCCACCCGGCTTCCTGTCTCATCCCTTGATAAACTGGAGCTGGGCTTAAAAAAAAACGGTTAGCTTTGTTACATCAGACGGCTGTTTGAGGAGAGAATTTATAAGGAACCGAATAGAGTTGCCTGAGACTCGCAGAATTTTCACCGTATCCTAAAAACAGCGACATGACCTTCCTCTGATGATACGAGACGTTTCCAAAAAATAATGTTGCTGAGCACGCTGCAGCTTTTATTCTGAAACCGGCGGCGTTCACACCGGTTTTAAGGAAAAGGCCTTCAGTGATAATCCATAAAAACAATAGAATAAGTCACTTCATTCTGAACAATGACAGTTTTATCTACAATTATCTCTCAATAAATAAGAGTGTTCACTAAATATTCATGTTTTACAGTAATTCTATTCAAAAATATTAGGAAGATTCTGATAACTTTGATAACAATTGGTTTGTAGCTAATGGAAAACGGAAAATTTAAAAATAAAAATATTTTTAAAAATTCTAAATGTTGGGTGCAGTGGTGGTGCAGGGGCAAAGCACAACCCATTTATTGAGGTCTTAGTCCTCATGCTGGTGGTCGCAGGTTCAAGTCCCAACCTGGTGACATTTGCCGCATGTCTTCCCTCTCTCATAGCCCTCTTTCCTATCAAGCTACTTTCAAATAAAGGCCACTAGAGCCAACAAAGCCTTTAAAAAAACATCTAAATGTTACGTTACATAACATAACTATGAAGACCGTTGCCTGGGTTTGCAAATTAGCTAGAAAACCCACATATGTTTTGGTCTTAATATGAAGCATTGTTTGATACAAACTTTAATTGAAATCTTCCCAATCAGATGGTTGCATTTCTCTGTTAAATGTTTTTTTTCCCCGTCTTATTCAGCGATGCTTTAGAAATTGAATTTTGCGTTCATGTTCACTGCAAGCTACATCCATCGAAACCGGGAGAAATAAATGATTTACACGTGTGTAATGACTCCATACTTTACACAAGCGTCACTTTCTGAATCGAGTTACTGGAACAAATGACCTTTTTTTTTTTTTTTTTTTTTTTTTGATGATAAATACAGAAAGTAGCATAAACTCCGACAATTTATTGGCCGCAAAACCCCCCCCCCCACCTGCGGCGGGTCCCAAAAAACCA
>CAEGAF010114444.1:0-16417 GCA_903067075.1 Micropoecilia bifurca
TAAGATTTGCTAAACAAATACTACAAAGTTTGAACGGTTTCCTTAGAGTTTGTTTAAAGACTGGAATTCAATTATATATTTAGATTCTGCTGCTTTGTTTCTGTTTTTATGATGCTTTATATATAATAAAGTGAAGGTATAGTAAGCTTTTGGTTCCACCTACACTTTATTTCAGTCAATACTTTGTGTTCTTGCTATTGATGGGAATTTAAATATTTTATCATTTAATTTAGTTTTTTCAGTGTGGTGTTTATTTTCTTTTTTACTTGCATATGGAAAAATAAAAAAAACCTAGTAAGATACAAATCACTTTCTGTTCTAAGCATCTGGATGGAGAACAGAAGATAAAACATTAAAGTGTAAACACTAAGTCCTCAATAATCTCTGATTTTTATTATGTTACTGTTAATTATTTGTTTGAAATCACACAGAAAAATACTCACAGTGATGGATATTGGGGGCTTCATTAGGACAATACGGGTTTCCGCCAGAAACGTGCGATTTTCCTTCTGTTGGTCGGTGATTATAGCTGAAATCTTCATGCTCTCACATCCAATCATGTGATTGTGGTAAGTTAAGAACGGGATCAGGATGGGGACGGTCAGATCTGGAGGGACAAAAACAAGGGAATGAGATCTAAAGTTGATTTTGAGCATGTCAGAAGCCTCAAAAACATAAAAAGTATAAAGAAAATAATCTGAGACGTTGGATCCTGTAAAAAGTATGGTGGCCCTGAAGTACAAACCACTTCAACAATTCAGTAAACAACTATAAATCACACAAAATCATCACAAAAAGCAAACTACAAATTAAGAAAACACATTAACTAAGAAAACTGCACATTAAGAAAATATATTGTAGTACATTTCTCTATTTTATGTGTAGCTGTGTTTAGTGAACTGTTGAAGTGGTTTGACCTTCAGGGCCACCGTAGTTGGTGTCCATGAAGAGGCTGACCTTTGCCGGGCAGCAGCTCCTGCTCCAGCGCCTTGGTGAGGATGTTCCCGGCCGGCTGCCCGGTGAACCTCACGGCCTGGACGGCGACGCTGATGGACAGCCTCCTGGTGGCGCTGCTGTCGATGTTCAGGATCAGCTTCAGACTCACATCCTCACCATCCACCGGCTTGGACTCCTTCAGCGACACAAATTAAAAAAACATTTAGATTCTGATACGCAGCTTTTTAAAATGTTTGTTCTTCATAATACTGTGGTCACTAGCGGAACAAGTCAGCGTCAGGCCGGGGGGCGGGGCCAATGATCAGGGCCCATGACCGGGGCCAATGACCGGGGCCTATGACAGGGGCCTATGACCAGGGCCAATGACCGGGGCCAATGACCGGGGAAAATGACCGGGGCCAATCACTGGGGCCAATGACCGCAGCCAATGACCGGGGCCAATGACAGGGGCCAATGACCGGGGCCAATGACGGCCAATGACCAGGGCCTATGACCGGGGCCTATGACCGGAGCCAATGACCGGGGCCAATGACCGAGGCCTATGACCGGGGCCTATGACAGGGGCCTATGACCGGAGCCAATCACTGGGGCCAATGACCGGGGCCAATGACGGCCTATGACCAGGGCCTATGACCAGGGCCTATGACCAGGGCCTATGACCGGGGCCAATGACCGCAGCCAATGACCGGGGCCAATGACAGGGGCCAATGACCGGAGCCAATCACTGGGGCCAATGACAGGGGCCAATGACCGGGGCCAATGACGGCCAATGACCAGGGCCTATGACCGGGGCCTATGACCGGAGCCAATGACCGGGGCCAATGACCGAGGCCAATGACCAGGGCCTATGACCGGGGCCAATGACCAGGGCCTATGACCGGGGCCAATGACCAGGGCCTATGACCGGGGCCTATGACCGGGGACAATGACCGGGGACAATGACGGCCTATGACCGGAGCCTATGACCGGGGCCTATGACAGGGGCCTATGACCGGAGCCAATCACTGGGGCCAATGACCAGGGCCAATGACCGGGGCCAATGACCGGGGCCTATCACCGGGCCCCTCATGTGTTTCGCCTGCGCTGCTGGAAACTGTTGAGGGGGGAAGGCCGTGCCGTACGGTGCGGTTTGGGCTGCATTTCTCTTTTCATTTTTGCAGAAGAAGCTCATTGGCTAAACCGTGAGTCAAACAGTCACTGGGACTGACTACTATGTATTCCATTGAGGGACAGTAACTTTAACATTACAAACACCTTTCTGAACAGGTGAGCGCCACTTTCTTCATCTATAATCAGACATTAAAGCGACTTGAAACCATTCCTCCCTGCCTGGCACCTCCAGGCCCGGGCCCCCACCGCCCCCCATCTGGGCCCAGGCAGGGGGGCAACCGCCCCTCCCGCCCCCCCATAGCGCCGCACCTGATTGTGGTATTACATCATAATTTAGTGATTATCAGAATCACTTGTTCTGTTTATTGTCTAGTTTTTATTAGTTACGTAGTAGTTCTAGTATTGTGATTATGTATTCATTGGTTTGGTAAGAAACACTCAACAAAAGATAAGATTTTCAGAAAATGTATTAAATAAATTGTAAGCTATATTCTCGTTTATCACAATGACTACAGGAACAATTTATCATCCAGCAAATGTTGATGACTGTACCTCTTCAAATCGAATGAGGAGTTGTGGCGGCGGCGTTGGGCTGCATATTTGATTGTTTGCAGCATTTTCAGTGGCTCCATTATTCTTGTCTGTCCCATTTCCAACTTTCTCATCACCAACACAAGTTTGTCCATCTCCTTCGTTCTCCAGCCTGGTGAGGGCGTAGCGGAAGACGCTTCTCTCCTGTTCTGTTCCTGTGAGCATTTAATCAGCAAAACTGCATCAAAAATGGGCTTTTTGATTAATTGCTTATTATTAGGAATATATATAAGGAATGTCTTATTCCTGTGAAGTGGTGGCCACACATCTAATAATTTTGAAAACATTTAGTGCATTTAGCTTCCTAAAATATCACAAAACTGAGGTGTTTGTAAAGTTACACAGAAAAAAATTAACAGCAATCATTTCTGTTATTCAGCCTGTTATTTATAAAAAGTCTTATTTTCACCATGTTATATGTACATTTATTAATGTCAACTGCAAACTACATATTTAAAGCTAAATATTTAGCTAAAACTAAATATTATAACTTTCAAGTTCTAAATATTTTGTTTGCAAATTAAGTACTTAATTTCCAAATAAATATTTAACTTGGTTTAACTAATTATGTAGGAATAACGTGGCAAAAATATGGCTTTAAAAAAATCAAAATGCCTTTTTTTTCAATGAAAGACGAAATAAACCAAATTATTGCTGTTACTTTATTTTTAACCAAAGTTAGCGCATTAGCTTGCACTAAATACGATATAGTGCTTTCACATTAGCAAAACTAATATTTATAATTAGAAATTAAGACAATCGATGAGATTTCAAGTAAGAATCACTGCTTAAAGTAGAACAAAATACTGAAATATGACTGTAATAATCTGATATTACATTGGTACTGTAATAGTGAATGTTTTGGACACAATATTATCAAGTTATTACATTTAATTGAGTTTTCCATTTGCAGTAATCGTATTAAGAACATGATGGAAAAGAGCAGAAACCTTCTTTCTGCTTGTAGCTGTCTGTGATGTTCATCCTGTCGTTGGTCCCGACCGACTTGGTTGAAATATTTTGCCCGACTTTGATATTGTCTGTATCAATGTTTACCATGGAGCCATCACGTTTCACCTAAAGGAGCAAGCAATACAAACAAAAGGTGAAGGAGATGTGAATTTAAAAACTGGCTCAGAAACAGGTCAATGTCTTCCCACTGACCAGCCAGGTGATGCAGTCAGCGTTGACCTCGGCGAAGACGAACGGGACGTCGTATTTGAGGTGAGTGTCTCCGTTCCGGATGGCGGAGACGGAGGCCGGGCCGCAGCAGAACATACCTACAAAACAACACTAAAGGTTTATTCACCATCAGCCTTACACTTTAACACAAATCTAAATCAGTCAGCATGATTTTAAGTGTTGAAATAGCACAACATGTTTTTGTTCTAATAAAAAGAAAATTTCAAACATAAAACTCAACAAGACACATTATAACACTGCAAAAACACACAATATTAGAAAGTAATTATTGTTTAGCAAATATCCACTTGAAATAATACAAATTAAGTACTATTTCCATTGGCAGATTATTTTATTTATAACAAGACAATTTCCCATAAGTGTAATAATCTACCAATGGAACCAGAACGTTTTCATCAATATTAAGAAATTATTGACTTAGAAGAAGTTATTTTGTCTTGGTGAAAAGCTACTTGTAGCTTTGGTCTTATTTCAAATGTAATAAGATACCTGCACAAGAAATTAGGCCAAAAGATACCTGGTAAAAAAGTGTTTTTGCAGTGTAAACTTTACATAATTTAACATCAGACTAAACAATTTTGGCAAGAGGAGATTCAGGTGATCAGAGGACAGTTAGAAAAGACACGTCTATAGAAACGGGTTTGATCGTACCGTCGCTCTTCTCCTGTGGAGTTGGGTCCAAAACCTGCCAGCCGTCATATTTACTGTCTTTCGAAAGGTCGGGTCGCTTCATCCAGCCCTCGACCCAGACGTGATAATTCCTTAAAACAACATTCACAGATTTAATGAAAGCAGCTCAAACTGAAGCAGGTTTATGGCTTTTGTCACATTTCTATTACTAATGTGTGCAAATTCTTCTCCATATTCTGCTGATGTCCAAAAAAACCACAATTTGGCGATTGCAGTGTTTCTATTAAAAGAGAAATTCAGTTAAAATCACACGTTCATGCAAGAAGTCATTGAAAATCCTGGCAGTGATGGATGTAAACAGTAGCATGAGATGTATTTATAGACATGGTGGCGCTAGCCATCATCTATGAGCCAATCAGATGATTGGGATTGGAGTGATGAACCCTCAGAGCCAATATGTATGCAGCAATGTGTAGTCAGCCATTTTGCAGAGGAGCTATGGATTCAACACATAGTTTCGTTCAGCTGGCCTGTCTCCAGACCATGGAGCTGCAGATTGTCTGAAAAAACAAAACAAGCAAGTCCTCCAACTACTTCCTGTTATCTTCAGCGTTTCCGCTGGTAGTAACATCCGCCTGCTGATCACATGACCTGTGCGGCAGTAAAGTGCAAAAACTTTACCTTAAGCATTGCTTTTTTCAAAATCGGTTTAAGCCAATTTATTTTCGCAATTGTATTATTAATGGAAACGCAGCTTTTGTTATAATCCAAACTTGGTATGCATTTGCTTTACTATTCTTTCTATCTCTTTTACACCAGCTTCCAAAGGCTAAAATCCCAGGTTTGTTCTGTCACTGTCTATTTCCTTTACTGACTTTAGGAAGAAGGCAAATAAAACATATGATTTGAATCCTCCATGTCTCACCAGATGCTGTCCTTGGACTCTTTCTCTCTCACTCCGTAATCAGCGTAGTAGGTGTCGACGGTCAGGTTCTTGTTGGTGTCGTGGGCCGATTCGTAGTTGGTGACGACGCGGCAGGGGATCCCCAGCAGACGCATCACTGCAGACACGCATGGAAAACACCATTAAGATGCTTCAACAGCTGTTTGGTTTTATTTATAGACAAACACTTTTGGAGAAATGTAATTTTAGTTTGGATGTTTTCAATAATTATTGGAGCTACATGTTCAGGGTGGAAGGGTTGTGCAGTTGTTTGCATGTGGTTCTAATAATATTTTATTAAATCCATCCATTTTCTAACACCCTTGTCCCTTAGTGGGGTCGAGAGGCGCTGCTGCCTCTCCAGCCAATGAGAGGCGAGAGGCGGGGTCACCTTATTAAGTATTCATTAAAATACTATTTAAATTGGAGGAGCTGAATGTTACCTGAACACATGACACCAGCGTAGACCCAGCACTGTCCGTACTTCACCGAGCTGAAGACGGAGTTGGACCATTTCTTAAGGATGGCGTAGCTGCCGCTCCAGTGAGTGGGCGGGACTCCGCCTCCGAAGTCCATCCCCCATTGGCCCTTCAGGATGCCGCCGCCATTTTCACTGTTAATCTGGAAGAACAAATAAAAAAACGTTTTTATTCCCAGGAAAGCAACACTATGGACCTGGTTTAATGGGCCTTTTAAAGTAAATATTACATAAAATGGACCTTTAGGAGCTGTTCTTACATTTCTGGATTCTCTACCAGCTGAATGAAGAACAAGTTTTAACCAAAGATTCACCAGACACACAACTGCAGTCAGTTTTTGCTAGTTTTACATTAAAAAAACTGACAATTTTTTTGGCCTACTTTAATTTTTAATAACATATAAATTATTGTTAATTTGGTCCTTAAAATACCAACATGTCTACTTAACTTTATGTTTTGGTCTGTCTGATTATGTAATTTTTAAACATTAAATGATTGATAATTTGATCAGTTTTTATCAGAAAGTCTTTTGGTAAAAAGTGGCCTGGATACCAAGTTGACCGCTAGGTGTCAGTATAAATCTAAGGCATTTAATCCAATTAATGATCACTGAATAATATGGGATTTCCATCAGTTTAAAGTGATATGAGGGATATTTGTAAGTCTTCTCCAAATTTCAAATAATTTATCTTTCCAGGAGAATAAACAATTTCAGTCGAAGATCTTCCTGTATTTTATTAATACAAATGCTTCACTGATATTGAGAATTAAAGTTGAAAATTTGGGACTTATCTCTTTCTCAAAATTAGACATAGACAGTTAGTTCTTAATATTAAATGTTTCAAATTTTGTAAGGGATCTGTGAAAGTATTTTCTGTAATAGTTCACTTTGGTTGCTAGATTTTATCACATTTTATATTCACAGCATGGTGCAAGCGAACAGATGCAAACAGTGTTTCTATTTTATTGATTTAAAAATAAATACAGATAGGTCAAGTTTTTAACAGAATATCTTATTAAACTATTAATCCAAAATACATTAAGTTTTGCTTTTGTTTAGGTGGGAAAGTAAATATATTTTCCAACAAAAGTGAAATTCAGGCTAAGCCTCAAACTGAACTAAACAGTGTTTGAGAGTTTTATGACCTGTTCTGAGCCCAGATTGTTTTATTCTGAAGCATCATTGCAAAATATTTTAAATCTAAAAATAGAGACTGTGACCCACCATGGATGTGACGACCCGGCTGACGTAGATCGGGTTACAGCGAGCGGAAACGTCGTCAGCTGGGTCTTTCTTGTGTTTGACGTTGTAGTCCAGAATTTTCATGCAAATCTTCACCATGTCCTCTTCAAACTGGACAACAAGTGAGAGACAGAGGACCTTTAATCTAGTTTACACACAGAAAACGTACATAAATGTATAATTATAGCAGCAATAAAGTGTGACTACCTGTCCGAAGTCCCAGTTAGTTGGAGAAATGTAATTACCAACTCCTTTGTAGATGATGCCGTGTTCATTCATCACATACTCTTGCCTCTCGGCCTCATCTGGTAGAAAAACCCAATCCTCTGCACAAAATAAGAAAACAATGGGGAATTAATATTAACAGGAACAAAAATATGTTGCATTAAGATTAATATATATAAAACTTATTAAATGTATCCAATCATTTGATAAAACATATCTGTATAAGAGTGAAAATATTTTTAAAACTTTTGGTAACATAAACTAAAACACAGCATGGAAATGCATTTCTATGAGTATTATTAAAATAATATGAGCTCATTTTCATTTTTTTCCTTAACTACAAACTTGACAACTAGCAAAAAGGTAAAGCAGAGAAAAAGTAAAAATATATATTTAATTTATTTCTTTTATAAACAAAAACATTGATTTCTTATCTAGTTGATGTTTCCTTGCTACTTCTGTATTGTACATAAACTTAGAGACTTATGCAGCTTCTTAGACATTTGTTTCACTTTATCTTTATTTATCTTAATGAATTTTGGAGGTAAACATGCACAAAAATGTCCAACTGCCACAATTTACAATCAAACTGTTGTATAAAATCTTATTGTTCGTCTCATTCTGATTGATTCCTGTTTGAACCAGTTGACTTTAAGTAAAATGACTTATTAACAATGAGCAGAACATATAAACTAATTTAAAAATGTTTTTTAAAGGAGTACAGAAAGACAGTAGAAGAAGAGAGCCGTGTTTTTGTTTTCTAAACTGAGAAAGTTGAGAAAAAAATCTTACAAGAACAAAATGGGAAAAGGGCTGAATGACCAGAATGTTTAACCCCCCAAAGTTTGGACACAGAGACCAAAAACCTACCAGGACACCAGGGATTGAAAAGCACAGAAAGGGTTCCCAGGTCCCTCTCCTCCCCCCCCAGTTTGGCAGACATCTTGTATTCCCCCACTGGACAGGCGGCTGAAGGCGTGATGGTCAGCACCAACACTCCCGTTTCAGGACTGGAGCTCCGCTGAAGCTCCGCTCTCCAAACCGCCTTGGCAGAACCAGAACGTTGGACTTTGTCTGGGACGCCAAACCGCGACATCGTCCCCAGGTTTTCAGACGGAAGTTCTCCTAGAGAGGAAACCAATCAACAGCACTTCATGTTAAATCTAAACAGATGGCAACTTAATCTGCTTGTTTTGTGTCTGTTTTAGCTGAACTAAAAGGCCAACCTGTCGCTACAGTCAAGGTGAGCTGATCAGCAGCGGGTCTGAACGGCTGTGCCAGTCGGAGGGTCAGCTGGAAGGCTTGGCCTCGCCTCACAATCAGCTCCTTCACTGAGATTTCATTGGTGCGATGCTGGTTGTTGTTGGTCTCACTGTGCAGGTCGAGTCCAGTGAAACCTGAAAGGAAAACTAAAACCTTTAAAACTGTGGCACAAATCGATGCAGCAAGTTTGTTTGTATCACAAATTTCAGCAACGAGGCAGTTTAAAGTTATTTACATCATAAAAACACAAAATAAAAAATAATGGGACAGTCAGCAATTAGTGAGATAAACATTGCATTTTGATGAATGCCATAATCAAAATCATCAATAAACATCAGATATGTTGGTTTATGATCCAATTAATAGGGTTAGAAAAGTGACTCTAAGAGGTTTGTTTTTAGCTTTGATTTAAAGGAGCTCAGTGTTTCAGCTGTTTTGCAGTTTTCTGGAAATTTGTTCTGGATTTGTGGTGCTTAGAAGCCGAATGTTGCTTCTCCAAATGTAATTGTAAACTATTTTTACAGCCATAACTTAATGAATCGCGTTAGTGGAGAGGAAAGTAAAAGTGCTTCACCCTTTCTTACTTGTTTGTATGTTTGTCACTTAATTTAACTTAAATAAATATCATAGATAACTCAGATAGAAGGCAGCATTTTAACAAAGGCTTTTAAAGATCTAAATGCCGTGGTGTGAAAATTGCTCCCTCCTAAACCATCTGTTAGCTCTGATGTGTCACATCTTTGGAAATGTGTGTTCAGTTTCCACACCCAGCCAGATCACTGCCACACCAGTTATCAATCAAATAAACATTTCAACAGCACCTGCCTGACTAAAGGGGCAACACCTAAAAATCTTTAAAAATTTAGGAATTAATGTGACACAAAATAACTGAGATCTGAAAAAAAAATCCAGAGAAAGTCAAACAGTGAAAACGTTGAACTGTGGTGAACTTTCTGATCTGATTATAATCACCTGAAAATCACAGCGAGAAATAGTTACGGAGGTCAAAAAGACCCAAGAGCGACATCTAAAACCAGCAGGGACCATGTATGGAGCTACATTAGTGACATGAAGTTTGTTAAAAAGACAATTGAAACTGAAACTGATTTTGAAGCTGATTTTTTTTACTGAAAATAAAGATCTTAAACTTAAAAAAAGGATGTGAGGTTGAAAAATAATATTCAAAACTACTTTTCATAGTCAAGATCTTATTTTCAAATGTTCGTTTTTCAATTTCTAATTTGTTTTTAGTTTCAAAACCTTTTTAAATAAACTTTATGGCCCCAATTTAGCTCCGCACACCAGCCTTATTTAAGGTTAGAGTTCATGCCTCCACCGCAGTGCCTGGCAACGTTCACGGTGAAAAGGAACATTAATCTCTGTTTTGCCCAAAGACATTTTGCTCCCAAAACTTTAGGGAACCTTTGGGACACAGAGTCGTATAAAAAGGAACATCGAAACGCTGGTAAAATATGTTGGATGGTAGATTTACTGCCGAACGTGGAAGATGTGTGAAATGCATCCACCAGTCCTAAACACGTCACTTCTTAATAGCTGGGAGAAGCAAAATAAAGACTGCAGAGTCCTAGTCAAAGACCTGACCTAAGTTCATTAGACATGCTGTGGCTTTAACTTCAAAAATGCTCTTAAATCCTCCAAAGTGGCTTAATTTCAACAAGTTGGTGAAGATGAGCAAACCAAAATTCCTCGACAGCTGCATAAAAAAAACATGTGGCAAAACCAGATATTCACTGTAATTCTTTATAAACACGTTCATTTAAAAACTGCATCTGTGTTACCTTTCACAAACTCTGACAAACATACAAACAGGAAGAAACGACAAACTTTTGTCTCCCTTTAATTATTCTGAAAATACACTGATTATGTGTTGGTTAAAAACTTTAAGAGGCAAAACTTTGATGAAATAAGTTTGATGAAGGTTTCAAATCTTGGTCCATTATGTTGAATTCAGTAAATCTGCTCGTATCTAGAGAGGGAGTGAAAGATTTGGATTTGTTTTACTGAATGAAAACCAAATGAGGTTTGGCAGCATTCTGGGTGTTGGTCCCTTAAATCCATGTATGTGAACCAGGCAAGCGCCAGCAGGAAATAACGCTGGGAAAAACACCAACACGCCTCGCATGTAAGCTTCTGAGTCACAGCCTGGAGGCATCTGCACATCCATAGCATGTTGGCTCGTAACACACATGGGAGAAAAACTCATTATCTTTGTTAATTAATCACAGGAAGTTTAAAACGACTAAATAATTTATTTGGAATCTGTTGTCTGAATGAGTGTTGGGCAGAAACGGAAGAGAAGCTCAGAGTTTAACGATCCTGATATAAAATTAAATTCTGTGCAGCACAAGTTTAAGTCGTCAGAGTAAATCTATTAAATGTTTTGCCAACGTAGCTGCATGTTCTAGAAGAACATGACGTAGAAACCAGTTTGTTTTCTCACTGTGAGGCTTTTTGGATCTAACCGTCTCCAGGTTTGTCCAGGTGGATGAACAACAACCACAACTTAACCTAAACGCTGGAAATCATCAGAAAACAAAACATTTCTGTTCAGTTATTGATACAGCTGAAGATCAAAATGTGTTTGAATTTATAATTATTGTTGTTTAATGAAAAAAATCAAATTACTGATTATGAAGCATAAAGATTAGTGTTTTTATTTTATTTATTTATTTTTATTTTTGCATACTAAAACATCTCTACTTGTGGTTTATGTATTTTCCAGGCACATATTGTCATTTTATCCCACTACGTTGTTATAAAAATGCTCTTTATATAAAACATAACTTAACAGAAACTTGACTTTTCAATCTGACTCCTGGAAATTGGGTCTCTGTCTCTTTAAGAGGCTCTTGCTCTCCCTGATACTCTGACTTCATCAGTTTGTTCTTCAGAGTGTTGGACTGAGAAGTAGTTTGTATGATAAGTTCAGCAGATATGCAGCTCTGCCAGGTGTTTGCTAATTGCTGCTGCCGCTAGTCTGAAGGAACTGAGTCTGAAAGAAGCTCTGGGAGGAAACTGCAGCTCCAACGAGGAGCTTTGTGGATTCAACATTTGACGTTTCTTCAATAGTAGAAAACAGAAAATAGTATGTAAAAGTAGAAAACATTCAGGATTGTTGCAAATTTTTCAATAAGTTACCATTTTTATCATTTCACTCCATCTTTGTCAGGAGAAAGCCTCAGTTTAGATTCATTGTGCTGAAGTGTTAACGGTCAGCATTTGTTTTTTCTTTAATCATGGCCTGATCTGACTAACAGCCTTCAGATTAAACCAGGGCGTAATCTCCTTGAATCATGACTTCACCTTACAGTCATATTTATTCAGAAAGCACAGACTGGTTATTGTCTGTTTCCATAGAAACCTCAACAAGTCACCTGGCTCACCTTCTGGGTGTGTCCTGTAATTTTTGGCATCTGTATGAGGGAAGGGCAAAAACACATGTCTTTGTGTTGCAGTTATGTGTCACCAGAGTTTATTTGTGAATGAAAATTACGCAATTAAACACAAACAAACCTGGAAAAGTTTATGCAGTCGATTGAAAATAATTCTGACAGTTTTACATGGTTGAGCTACATAAGGTTTGCCTCTAAATTTAGTTTTCTGAGACAAAAACATTTTCAGTAAGTTTAAGAAAGATCCTAACATTAAAAAATAAAGATGACATAAAGATCATTGACATAGATGAAAGAAGAATTAAATTATTAAAAAAAACAGTTCAAGACTTTCATAATGTAATTCTTGCTAAGTTTGGATATTTGTGATGCTTTCCTTTTTTCAGGGTTTCAAGTTTTGGAAAACTCTTGTGTGAAGAAAAAGCTGAGAAAAGTGTGAGCTACTAAATGAAATAAATAAATAAATACATAAGTAAAAAGCAGCAAATGAAAAATGTACCATCACTTACAAAAGCAAAGCTCTGATTGTAAAGTTCATAGTTTCCTGTTTCAGAGCTGCTGGGTTCCATCATGTTGGCATAAACAGCATCAATTTTAATAGATTCTTATTGCATTTAAATCATTTAAAGTTTTAAGCAGATGATTTTAGTTTCCTCCTTCAGACAAGTTTGGTTAGAAACAACGATTGCTGCAAAACAGCTTTCTGGAAACAACGTGATCCAAAAACATCATTTATTTTTATTAGATTCAAATTAAGCACAGTATGACACACTTCTGATTTATCTGCAGCTACAGCTACAGGCAGTCGTTCTCACAGAGCTCAATCAAACGTCTGGAAGACAAAAGAAGATCAACGATGAAGTTCTTGTAGTCATACCTGAGTTTGGATAACTGTAGCTCCAGTCGATCTTCATTTTCTCTCTTTGCAGAATTTTCTGTGTAGTAATGAAGAAACGGCTGAATTTGCTGTAGCAGGAGAACAACTGCAGCGATGTGATGCACAGGTGGATGTAGACGTGCTTGTTACGCCCAACCACTTTTAGTTTCCCCAAGATTGTGCAACCTCATTACAAATTCTCTGAGTCTGCCAAGCCAAACAGATCAGTGACGTTTGTTTCACACTTCTCTCTGGGGTTGAGTCAGAACTTTTATAGAATAACACCAAAGCATCTGTAGTGTCACTAGAACAGAAAAAAAGATAAATGATAAGATTTAAAGACCTGAGCTCAGATTGCCGAACTTAGTCAAGTGTAAATGTGTGAAACTTTCCCTCTTACTTTAAAAAAAAACACTTGAATTTGTTCCAGCAGACAAACATCTGCAGCCTGCGTGACGGACAGGCGGTTTCCGTAAAGCTGGAATGCGTGTTGCAGTTGCAGCCTCATTAAAATGTGTGAAATCGTGCCAAGAAAGACGATACTGACGTGTCTTAAGAGTTTCTCTCCCGTTAAGTCAAAAACAGTTTTTATTTTTCACGCTGATGGGAGTTGTCACTGCTTTGATCACCACTGAAGACCAACATGTGCAGATTTACATATTTCTGTTTATGACTTTTTATTAGGCTTTTATGTCTGCATAGAACATTACAAAAAATAGAAAATAAAACCTATTTTCAGTGTTTACAACTCGATTGTTTGCATCTGAAGAAATTATGTCTTCCCACTGAGTTAATAACTGTAATAAGATTTATTTTCTTATTGTTAAAATTTATAAAGGTTTAAAAACTTAAGAAACATGCTGACAGAAATAAATAAATCCATAAACATTAACTACATACTAATTATCAATACGGGGGTAAAATAATGGCAAGTTTAAGTATGCTTGCCATTATTTTAAAAGAAAAGGGAAAAGAATTAAAAATCAAGCTCTAAGCTTTCAAACCACATAACTTTTTTATTTTGTTGCTCTATTTCTAAAGACATATGATTCCTTTAAACTTATCTTTGGATTACAAAGCTCAATACTTTATGTTATTTATTTTAAAAAGTGAAGCCCGAATATATGATAGATTAATTACACATTGAAGGAAATATTTCAGTTTTTTAACTCCTACCAGCAATCAGTAAAGCACTAAAAACATTTTTGAAGTCTTTGTATTTGATTTTAAAAGTTGCATAAACAGTTTTATAATATATGTCAGTTTTATTCCCAAAGCAGATTGTAACAGTCTGAAGTCGTATTTGATAAAGTCAAACTTTACAAACTTAAAACACAAAAATAAACTGAACCAAACCAAGCAGAGGTGAAACTTGGTACCAATTCCAAGAAACAAAAGGTTAAGAGACAAATAAAATTACTGCTTAGATGTTAACACACATTAAAGTTGTGTTTTAAAGTGTGAAGCACTTTGGTAACTAATACCAAACCTTAACAGTAAAAAAGCCAGATTTGTGCAAACTTTAAGCTTTAAATTATAAAAAATATTGACTGGTTTAAGAATAAATTGGTCTGGAGAAAAACCCCAGTGAAAGCAAAACCTGTTTTCTTATGACTGTTATAAGTTTAAAGCAATAATACAACAGAAAGTCATGATTAAATTAAATTCCCAGCACCTGAGTGTCATCTTACTACAAGCTTTTCATTGTTCCCCTTAGAAATCCAGGTTTTAAATTTAAAAATAAAGAAAAAACCTAAAACTATTTATTCAAACAATATCCTCCAATTTCATTGATCCCACTACTTCAAAACAATTCATAAAGTCTTTAGCAGAAACGAAGCGTCACATTTTTCTTTCTGGAGTTTAAGGTCTGACATTAACGACGCAGCTGGTCTTGATGTCTCTGAAAGCGGCGCAGTCAAAGTCGGCCAGCAGAGTCTTCAACCCGCTCCTGTACGGAACCACGTTTAATTCCACACACATTCTCTTATTTGGCATCAGATCTTCAAGTCTGTGGGCGAAACAAAAACACAAGAGTCAGGTTTCTGCTTGAAGCTTGTCCACTTTTCAACACCTGTCCTGCAGGTAAACAAGGTCACACATACTTGACTGTTTGCTCCCAATCAATAAGTCCAGTTCCAGAGAGAGTCAGAGAGCAATCAGTCAGCGTCTCACTGATCGGATTCATGAACGTCACTAAGACACTCAATGTCTGATTCATTCTGGCTTCATCTGACACCTGAAACAAATACACAACAGTTCAAACACAGAAAACGTTTTTATACAAAAGACGGAAGTGGAGATACAAATGAAATAAGTGGGTTAAAAAGTTATAACATTTTTAGGCAGATGTGGAAAGAGTAGCCAAAAATTATACTCAAGTAAGAGTAAAAAAGTATTTGGTAAACAGTCAAGTACTGAGAAACTGATCAAATTATCAATCATTTAATATTTACAAATTACAGATCACAATATAAAGTGAAAATGTTTTAGAGATCAAAATGAAAATAATTCACATAAATAATGTTAAATCAGAGAAAGTAATAATTTAATGCAACACTTATGAAACTTTAACAGAAAGCACAGGTGTGTGTTTGTGTCGGTTAATTCTGGGTTAAAACAGGTTTGATTTTCATTCAGTGGGCAGAAAATCCAGGAATTTTACTCAAGCAAGAGTAGAAATACTTCATAATAAAGTGACTCGAGAAAAAGTAAAAAGTAGGGAGGAGTACTTTTCCCCAAAATATTACTCAAATAAATGTAGCTAGTTTTACCAAACTCTGAGTTTAGTAAGAGGAGAGTTTAAAACAACAGAATCTCACAGTGATGGCGATTGGAGGGTCTTTCAGCACAACGCGGCTCGCTGCCAGGTAGGTCTCATCGTTCTGGAGGTCAGTCATCATGGCTGAAATGTTCATGGTCTGGCAGTCGGCCATGTATTTACTGTAGGTGACGTATGGGATCTGGATGGGGATGGTCAGATCTGAAAGAGAAAAGATCAAATTTAAAGATTTCCACAAACCTCAGGGTGTTTTCACACCTGATAGGTAAACTTGGTTCGATTGGAGACCAAAGTTACAACATTTGTTATATTTTCAGCTGTGGGGGTTTGATTCCACACTGCACTGTGTCCAACAATCCAAACTAAATAAAACACATATACCCCTCCTCACCTGTGGGGGCGCTACACCAAAAACAACTGAAGGAAGCAACACAAAAACCTGAGCACAATTTGAAAACAAAAACAGAGTAGCATCTGACTTCAGGGACTGTAGGGTTTCACTTTCATTTTCAGTAAAACACCAGAAGCCATTTGTCCCGCTAGTGCTAAGCTAGCACCTTTGTTTTGGATGTATTTACCCAGAATGCCCTGCGCTGGAGCCCACTTCCTGCTTCTGAAGCGGCGTCCGGTCCGCTACAATTTGAACCACAGCGTAGTTCACTTCAATCGAACCCAGACTGAGGTTTGTCGGTGGACCAGAG
>CAEGAF010114454.1:0-20866 GCA_903067075.1 Micropoecilia bifurca
ATACATATCATATCGTGACCAGAATATCGTATATCGTATCGTATCGTGAAATTATTGTATCACTACACCCCTAGTAATTACTCTATATGATGTGTTTTACTTGGAGATAAAGTTCCAGAAATAAATGGACATTTCAGTGATATTACATTTTTCTTAATGAGTCAGAATGTAAGTATGTACACCGAGTTATGACTTTGCATGCTTATGTATGTATATATACATATATGTGCATGTGTGTGTGTAAATCTCACTTTACTGTTGCAGTTATTAAAATGTAATTACCGACACATTTCACTGCGATCCTCACCTGGTTATTTTTTACTTTTATGTGTTGATTTAAGTGATTGTGTTTATATTTGTGCTGCTTTGTTGTATCTTCAAATTTCACGCATAGGGCAAATAAAGTTATACTGAACTGAACTGAGTTCGTCAGCAGTGCATCATGGTAAAATAGTAAAATTTATTTGAAGGGGTGTTCATAAGACTGGCCTGACACTGTAAACATAATATAATAGCCGTCATAAACATGAAGGAGTCTTCATGAATGATTACGAGTGTTGTCGACAATTATTATTAGGGAAATAATGACATTTTTAATGCAAAGTTGACACTTTTAAATTCACATTTAATACAAGTTTTACTGTAACTTTGCATAAAAATGTAGTTATTTACCAAATAATGCTAAGATGATATTTTAATGTACTTTTAATGCAACTATTAATACACATTTGCATTAAAAGGGTCAAAATTTCATGTACACTTCAAAGACATTATCTTTGTTGTTTCCTGGACTCTTCTGATAGTGTAGCAGCAACATGCTGCTGTGTTAAAACTCTCAGTTTGATCACATCAGTTCGCCTCCTTTGATAAGAAATGATCACAGAAGGATGTATTAATAACTGCACTTATCATGATGAGCTGCTTCAGGCTCATTTCAACATGAAGCTGCGATATCTTATCGCTATGCATGAAGAGAAGATAAGGTGCAAACTAAACTGAAATGACTAAAATCTATCATCTGACGCCTCCATCATTATCAGCTTCACCACACATATCGAGAAGAGTTGGAGCATCAATACTTACCCACAATACTTTGCCACACAGCGGAGGAAAAGGAAACAAGCAGGAAACTTGCTGCTGCCATGGCGCCACAAAACAGCACCCGAAAACTAGAAATAACAAAAGAATTTGAGCTTTGGCAAAGAATGTATCCTTACTTTAATTTTCTGAAAAATATAAGCAATTTACAAACTGTTTTACTTGGAATACTGTGAATAAAAATAAAGTACTGAAAAAAACCCACTAAAACTTTCAACATTCTTCCCATCAGATTTCCTTTTTAAACATGTCAAGCTTTATCAAATATACTTATGGAATTTGAAGTAATACTGATGAACTCACGCATAGGGTACTTTGTGGATCACAAAGGGAGCTGAAATCTTGATGAAGAGTGTTGGAAGAATGTCAGCCAGAAGCACAGCCTGCAAACACACATCGCCTGTTTACCTTCATTCATTCTGATCTAACAGAACTAATTACGAAAAGTTATTTTTTCATGTTGCCTTCCTAAAGTATTCATACATTCATACCCATCTTCACATTTTGTCACATTTCCTCAAACTTCTAAGGATTTCATGTGACACAACAACAAAGGCTACTGAAAGGCTGTGAAGTGAATGGCAAAACACAGACCACTTTATTTTTGCAAGGAAAAATCTGAAAAGTGTGTCATGAATTTGTATTCAGCCCCATCTAGTATTTTATCCCTGAATAAAGTCCAGTCAAACTAATGACCTTCAGAAGTATATTAAAAAATGTTGCATGCAAATAGAACACATCTATTATGACAACAAAATTACTTCATTCTCAGCTGTGTTTCTTTCCAACATCTTATTCATCCTGATATCAGCTGAAGCTCCTTCTGCAAGACAGTTAAAAAATAAGCCCTCACCTTGATATAAAGCATATGATCCCTTATGATTACATATGGATATATCATATCCATGGCCCCAATTAAATAATTTCAATAAGCAAACAAAAATCCTTAAAGTTAGTGAGATCAGGTTATTTCCAGGGTGCATAGAATATTCAAGAGGAAAACCCAAAAATAAATTATGCAATGAAGGAAATGGGAAACCTTTATGCCCAACCGAATTCCTATAAAAGGAAAAAAAAATAGCAATATGACGTCATATTGCTATTTCATATTACCAAATGCCTAAATATGACAGTGATCCCTGATGGCAGCTGCATTTTACTGTGTGGTAAAGTGATGTTCCCAGTTCTCCACATCATAATCTAATTGGACCCAACCATGAACACTTGAGTAAATTCAGATTCCATCTCTTTTTATGGGGTTTAAAGGAATGGAGCCAAATGCTTTGCTGTCTGATGCATTAGAACACCCTGGAAATGATTTCCTAGGCTAATTGTGGATGTTACTGGTCTGGTCTGGTCTGGTCTGGTCTGGTAAGAGGCAACCAGAGAGAGAGACAGTCTCCTCTTACCCCGGTGCTGACAGGACTGCAGTCGTACCGACTACTGTTTGTACTGTTTCCAGGTCGGAGGCCCACAGCCAGCTGATCTGAGGCCTGGAATGTAACGGTCGAATGTAAGGGTCACAAATGATGTCATGAAACACCTAAGCATTAATAACATGGCTATTAATGGTTAGAGAATAATATATGTGTTTAATCACATCGGCTTTCTTACAGTCACTGTTGAGTTTTTTGATTCTTGCTTTTCGAGGATGTCATGAGCCGCACTCAGCATGACCACATAAGCAAAGTTGTTGCAAAGTCCTAGGAGCCTGAAGAGGGAAGGAGACAAAAGGAGCATTATATATATGAATACACACACAGATATATATATATATATATATATATATATATATATATATATATATATATATATATATAGTTAAAGGTCCAATCAGTGCTGAATGTACAGCAGACATTTCTAATTTTAGTCTATCACATAAAATACTAAACAACGCTGCAGTTTGTGGTTATAATGTTATGACAGTGACATGGTTACTTTTGCAAGACTCTGTAAATATTATAAATACAAAATACGCAGAACAAAAATAATATTGAAACAATTTAGTTTCTATTCTTCATTCGAAAGGAGGAAGTAACTAAAACCACCTGATGGCTGAGGAAGGCGTGGCTTCGCTGGCTGGAGTTTAGTTCTCAGCCTCTTTTTACTCTTTTACGTTTTTGTTCATTTCAATATTATTAAATACACCAATCAGCCATTCAAGCTAATATTAACAAAAAAAACATTCAATTTGCTGAAGCAGTAAATTGAATGTAGATTGAATTTGCAGACAAATATGTGTGCAAAGACAAATATGTCTGCCGACATATTTTAGGATTATAGAAGTAAACACTCACCAAAAGCCGCACCAGTTGCGCCATTTAACGCAACAACCTGGACACAACAGAGAAAACAAAGTGAAACGAGGTTTAATCCAAAAGGCGGGTGAAAGTGACTGGCTGACCCACCATTAGGACCAGACTGGTCAGCATTACCGCTGGCTGACCGCTCCATGGTCCTGACCAGGAAACTGGCTACCGAAACCTCCCAGGGTCAAGGGTCACCAGCATTCTGAGTTTTAGCAAAACAACAGCAACACTGACTGACTTTGCTGACTTGGCTACTGTTTATCCGAAAAACATCGCAAGTTGTGTGTTTCGTTTGAAAATGCTCCCCTAGAAACACAGCCAGGACCGTCAGTTCCTAAGCCGCTGGATCGCCGCAGCGCTGGGCCACGTGACTAACACACAACACCGGCAAATTCACGTCACATTAATTTGGGGATGTAATTACGAATTGTAATGTTATAATACAATAAATATATATATGGAGTACTATATAAAGAACCAAGTTAACACATTTCAGTTTAATGGATATTTTCAGCAATTCACAAAGAGCTCAGAGATTTGCAGGGAAAACTATCACCAGAACCCTCTATGGAATTAATTTCATCCATTTTCTTTGCACCTTGTCCCTTAGTGGGTTCAGGAGGGTTGCTGGTGCTTATCTCCAGCTAACGTTCTGGGTGAGAGGCAGGGTCACCCTGGACGGGTCTCCAGTCTGTCGCAGGGCAACACAGAGACACACAACCAAGCACACACACATAGTCACACTCACACACACCTGGGGACAATTTGGAAAGGTCAATTAACCTGACAGTCATGTTTTTGGACTGTGGGAAGAAACTGGAGAACCCAGAGAAAACCCACCATGCACAGGGAGAACATGCAAACTCCATGCAGAAAGACCAGGGCTGGGAATTGAACCCAGAACCTTCTTGCTGCAAGGCAACAGCTCTACCAACTGTGCCACTGTGCAGCCCTATCAAATGAATTATAATGTAATTTTAAACTGGTTTAAATGGGTTGGTTTTCATGTCCCTAACCCAGCATTGAGCATAATTTACATTTGGTAGGGTTCTGGTTAGAACCATTACAGAAGTCAGACTTGCTTTATTCATTCAAACTATTGTTTGGATGTCTGTTTGGGAAAATCTAAACCTAAACTTTAAATTCAGAATAGATTTTAAGGTATGCACTCAACCTTTATTCTTAGAGTTGTACTGTACCAGATAGAGTGCTTTGTCTCTGGATAGACAATGGTGCACTTTCAGTCTTCAGAAATAACCTAATTTCTTCATAGGAGAGATTTTTTTTGAAAAAGTGACAAAATAATTTCTCTTAGATTTTGGTCCATGATACAGGAACTCCAAGTGCTACTGCAACATATTGGTAGGCTACATGTCTCTTGTTTTATCCAGTCCTAATAGACTGACATCTGGTGATTATGTGGAGGACATCACCATACAGTGAGGTCTCCAGCATTGTCTTGCTGGAGACCTCACTGCAACCTCACGGCGGTCTCTTTTATAATTCCCTTTTATCTCATACCCCTAAAAAAATAATGTGCAACAAGATACAGTCAGGTCCACGGAAATGTCTGATTGCACTATGACAAAATGTGAAAAAAGCCAATGAGTAGTTTTGTGTTATGGTGTAAGATAAACACATTTATGCAAAAAAGAAAAGAAAAGAAAAGAAAAAGCTCCAGTATTAAATTCAAAGAAATAGAAATAAAATGTTTTTCCGAATTACTTCAGATTTGTGTCTACACAAAGTGAGGAGATCTTTTAAATCTGCATCAAAGTGCATATAAACGTTTCTCCTCTGCTCACGATGCCTGGAGGGGGTGGATGATGGATCTGATAAGTTTCTTATCATCGGCTGTGTGTATAAAACTCCTCCAGTGTCTCGGCTCCACAGAGCTGCGTCTCAGCCATGGCTGCGGGTCGACTGCTCGCTCTGCTGGTTCTTCTCCAGTGCTCTGCAGGTGAGACACAAGATCATTCATTTTAAGGGTTACTTCATTCCCAACATGTTGACAGCCTCACAAATTTATCATTAGTGAGGTTGACATAATGAATATTTTTTCATTATTTAGTCAGTTTTTCAGGATGTTGGTGGCCACCTTAATGTTGTTTCTTGTGTTGTGTCATTAGGTGCACACCAATTTTTTGTCTACACCAAAATGTTGAATTCTTTATTCTGAGGTGACACTACTGTGTATTTCTCCATTATTTCTTTCTTTTAGCTTTGATGGGAGCTGCAGTGAGGAGCTCCATCATTGGGGGGGGAGACGCCCCAAAGGGCAGGTGGCCTGGTTTGGTCTACCTTGACATTGTCACAGACAAAGGGGAGAGAAAGTGGCACTGCAGTGGTTCGATTCTCAATCAGAAGTGGGTCATGACTGCTGGGCGCTGCTGGGATGAGTAAGTCCAGATTGAATTATTGAGTATTTTCTAAGTATTTTCTTTAACAAAATACATTTCCATCAGTTAATGTAGTTGATTAGAATGGGTAGAAGACTGATATTAAGAAAATTAGCAGTTGTGCTAACTTTGGCATATTTTGATGTTTATTGTTGACATGTTAATTAATATGCATTGTTGTAATTTCAATAAATAAAATGAAATGAAAGACTGACAGGACAAGGCTATTAAGAATGATTCAAAATTTCCATAAATGAATACTTAAAATTTAAATAACATTTTTACCTCACCCATAGTCTTAAGAGACAGAGACCCGAGTTTTTGATGATCTGGCTTTGTGCCTTTTACTAGATAATTTTTTGTGTGGTTTTGGAAACTGACAGTCTGAAGGGAAATGCCTGACCTCACTTCCTGCTGTCTGACCGCCATGTCTAACCGACTGTGGGAGGGTCGACTGGATATTCATTTCATATAAACAGCAAACAGATGTTTGGTTGGTATTATTTCTACATTAGCTTTCATGGAGATACCTTAAATGTATTTTAATTTATTGATGTAATGAAGTGAATCATATTTACCTTACAAGTGATAAGGTATATGTAATTGTGGTGTGTGCACAAGCAGCAGCAGCATCTACTTTGGTGTTTTATGTAACATGAGTTATGTAATTCAAAATGTGTAGATTGGATTATTCTCAATGTCCTGGCAGCTAAAGTAAGAGAGATCTAATCGTCTCGTTTTATCAAGACAGATAAAGGCAGTAAAGGAGAATGAACAGATCCTTCAGCTGAATAGTGCATTAAGTGTTTGAGAGTTGGGTTTACAGGGGATAAAAAAGAGATGGTCATTTGATTGCCTTTGTCTGTTTTTGTGTGTTTCAGTGAACTGTGGAGCAGGTGGGATCGAACAGGCGTGTGGGTCGGCACATATGAGCTGGGGATGCCATCTGAACGTTACATGGATGTAGGCCTTGTTGATCGTCTACCTGATTTCAGTGCTGCTGGCGATGGCTTCATCAATGACATTGCGCTGATAAGGTTAAAACACCCTTTAAAATTCTCTAAGAACGTTGCTCCAGTGATCTTACCCAGAGAGGATGACATCTTTGATTCCTCCTCCGAGTGTTGGATTGCAGGCTGGGGTAATATTGGCAAAGGTGATTTTATTTTCCAATGGTTTACACAGTAAAATCTACATAAGTAATGTTTTCAAAAATTTGCCATTAGAAATACTTTTTTGAACCTTCTTATAATGAACAATGTTTCGACATTAAAAGCTACTTGAGTAAATGCTCATCCTTGACATGAAGCCTGCATGACTCTTTATGTGTTTCCACCCAGTTGCTCTGCCAGAAACAAAAGCTGTTCAAGAGGTGCAGATTTCCATCTTGCCTCAGGCAGATTGTAAAGCTGCATATCCGACCATGACTGATGCCATGTTGTGTGCAGGCGACCCCAAAGGGACAAAGAACCCCTGTGATGTGAGTTTCAGCATCTATGTGAACTGAGATGATGTTCTATTTCAATATCTGTGGAGACGTTAGTGTATGAGAGCAAAAACTTTAATTCACGTGAAGTTAGAACAAACTATCTTAATTTGGTGACACTCTGTTGAGACACAAGACAAAACACACACACACACTCAGACAAAGTCGCATGAATGCAGTCAACAGAAAAGGAGATAAGTATAACAACAACCAAAAGGATGAATGCTTAGCATAATTTAAAGTAAGAATAAACTAAGAACCAAATGCAAGAATAAAATGAAGTGAAATCTAAGCAGAATATAAAAATAAACAAATGCACAACATGGAAGAAACCCCTAAAAGCCCAAACAACACTGATCATGGTACCAGCAGTCTTAATCTCATATGTAATTAGATTTTCTAATGCTTTGTGAGACAAATGGCAGAAAGTATTCAAATTTGTTTTTATTAGTATCACTTAATTACATTTTAACAATTAATGGCAAAAACCAAGGTGTGGTGAGTTTTCAGGATATAGTAGAATTAAAACATTATCCTGCCAGAAATCTGTTCATGCATTCTTGATACTTATACCCAGTCAGACTCACTCAGCGTTTCATTCCTTCTTTTCAATGGACTGGGTTCATCCAGGAACTCGGACTTGTCTCTAAAATCCAAATAAAACCAAACAAACCTGATCAGTTCTGTCTTGGCTCCCCCTCAACATGTGTGCTTATGTACAATAACTACAATTTAATTATCACATAGTTTCCGAGCATTGTGCAGTTTGATTGTATAAGCAGGCTCAGGGAATAAAACCTAACTTTAAGTTAAATCTGCTTCTCCACAGGGTGACTATGGCGACCCGCTGATGTGCCGCACAGCCAGAGGCTTTGTGCAGGTGGGAATCATGAGTTATGGGAGTCCGAGAGGTTGTGAGGTCGCAGGAGTTCCTAGCATCTACACACAAGTCTCCAGCTTTATGGGCTACATCAAAGATCGCATGAAGCAACTCGACGAAGAATTCGCTTCTGACTAATGTTCCCAGAAGCCAGAGGAAGTCGAAGGTTTACCTAACCAGCAGAGTAGCTGCCTTTCTCAGCTTGTCTCCTTATCCAGTCAACCCTTCCTGCTCTCTCTGTCTGTCAATCATTTAATCACATTGCATTAAAGCTTTGAAGCATCACCTTTGGTGTCTGTTTGTGTTTATTTCATAAACTAATGTTGTCTGTAGCTCAATGAAAAAAATATTAACCAGCTTAAAAATGAAAAATAAATTCTTCCCTAATCAAACTACTGTACAATTATGCTACTTATTAGTGCTTGATTAACTATCATTACATTATTTGCAATAGACTCTTTAGGGTTTTGTTTGGGTGCAGTTTTCAGCGACACAGTTACTGCTTACAAAAGCTGCTTCAAATATTGGCAGCTTGCAGCTCAGGTTTACTCCAGCTACAACTGCAGCTGACTGAAATCCATCTGTCCACTCTGGTTTTGCCACAGATTCTGGGTATAAGCCTGGACTTTGACTGGGCCGTTCTAACACATGAGTGTGGTTTGTTTAAAACCATTCTATTGTAGCCTGGTTTATGTTCAGGGTGTTTGTCCTGATGGAAGCTGAAGCTCCGCCCCACTCTCCAGTCTTTTTCAGACTTTCCTGCTCCTGCTGAAGAGAGGCACCCCAGAGCATGATGCTGCCACCACCATGTTTAAAGGTGGGGGTGGTGTGTTCAGAGTGATGAATGTTTTGCATTTTGGTTAAAAAGTCTAATTTTGTTCTGATCTGACCAGAGCTCCTTCTCCCACGTTTGCTGTGTCCAACATGGCTTCAGGGAAACTGCAAATAGGACTTCTTATGGGTTTTTTCAACAATGACTTTCTCTTTGCAACTCTTCCACATAGACCAAAATTGTGCAGTGATGACTAACAGTTGGCCTGTGGACAGGTTCCCCCTCTGAGCTGTGGATCATCTGGCCCAGAGTAACTATGAGCCTCTTGGCTGCATCTCTGATCAGAGCTCTGCTTGTTCAGCTGAAGTTTAGGTGGACAGCCTCGACTTGGGCTAATATTAATATTTAACACATTAAACTCAGTTCTGATTTAATGTGTTAAATTAGAACATAATTAAACACATAGCAATCTTTGGGCAGTTGGACTCCACAAAGTAATATTTATTTGGAAAATGGCCCCTATAATGTATCAAATACCACACACATAGGAGTATAAACATTTAAACTATTTAGAAAAAAAAACAATATTACTTTTAATTTACAATGATTAAAAGATTGTATTTTTCTGAATTCCTTCATATTTTTATCCACACAAAGTGAGGAGATATTTTAAATCTCCTTCAAAGTGCATATAAACGTTCCTCTGTTTTAATGTCTCTGGTTGTTGAGTTTGTTTTGGTACTTTGAATCTGGTTTCATTATTATTTTATGATCTTATTCTGGTTAGTTCTGTCTTGTTCCTGTTTTCCTTGAGGTCAGTTCTTCTTAGTGTTTCTAGTTATTCTTTGTTACTCTAGCTTCATTATCTTTCTTTAGTCTAGTTGATGTTTAGTGTTAGATTTACTTCCTGTTCCCCTGTCTACTCTCCCTCACCACCTGTACCACTTCCTCTCTCTTTCTCTCTCTTCTTGCCTCCTGCAGACTGAGCAGAGAGTCAGATTTGCTAACTGACCCTCTGAGTCAGTTAACTAATCTGCCCTGGTCTTATGTTCAGCGGTCAACTTCAACTTCTTTTATTCTTCTGTGCCTCGTCGTTTCCCTGGCCTCCCACAGCCTGACTTTTGTTATGGCTTATTTTTGTTCAACTTTGGATTTTGTTTTTTGTATTTTTGTAAGTTTGCATTTCATAATTTTTTTAAATTAAATATTTCAAAATCTGCCTATCACTCTACATTTGGGTCCAAACACGCATCATGACGCTCTGCCTATGCATGGAGGGGTTGGGTGATAGATCTGATAAGAGTTTCTCGTCACCAGCTGTGTGTATGAAACTCCTGCAGACACAGAGCTGCGTCTCAGCCATGGCTGTGGGTCGACTGCTCACTCTGCTCACTCTGCTCACTCTGCTCACTCTGCTCATTCTGCTCCAGTGCTCTGCAGGTGAGACACAAAATCAATTTACATAGAACAAAATGATATCCTGACTGTCCATGCTTCTTGTGTTACATAGATAACTTTATTATCATTTGAGTGAACATGGCAGTGAATTAAAATGGAATCCACAATATTTACACCAAAATGATAAACTAGATATTTTAGTCTCATAATGAGCATGAAGATAAACACTACTGTGTATTTCTCCATTATTTCTTTCTTTTAGCTTTGATGGGAGCTGCAGTGAGGAGCTCCATCATTGGGGGGGGAGACGCCCCAAAGGGCAGGTGGCCTGGTTTGGTCTACCTTGACATTGTCACAGACAAAGGGGAGAGAAAGTGGCACTGCAGTGGTTCGATTCTCAATCAGAAGTGGGTCATGACTGCTGGGCGCTGCTGGGATGAGTAAGTCTGAATACAGAACTCTTCATTTTCTGATAATCTTCCACAATTATATAACTTCTAGTGTAAATGTCTGAAGTGTTAATGTGTTTTATATGAAGTTAATCAGAGGTTTTAACAAAAATACATTCCACTCTTAATGTAGTTGATTGGGTAGAGAACTGATATTATCAAATACTATGAAAGTATGAGCTTACTGTAAAAATATTAAACATGTCTATAAATGAGGGAGATGTGGTTGCCTTGTTTAATCAAGACAGATAAAGGCAGTAAAGGAGAATGAACAGATCCTTCAGCTGAATAGTGCATTAAGTGTTTGAGAGTTGGGTTTACAGGGGATAAAAAAGAGATGGTCATTTGATTGCCTTTGTCTGTTTTGTGTGTTTCAGTGACCTGAGCATGAGGTCGTATCGAACAGGCGTGTGGGTCGGCACATATGAGCTGGACATGCCATCTGAACGTTACATGGATGTAGACTTTGCTTATCGTAAACCTGAGTTTAGAGTTACTGGCAATGGCTTCATCAATGACATTGCGCTGATAAAGTTAAAGACACCATTAGATTTCTCTGAGAACGTTGTTCCAGTGATCTTACCCAACCAGGATGATACCTTCGATTCCTCCTCTGAGTGTTGGATCGCAGGCTGGTGGAGAGAAAACAATAGTACGTTTTTCACACACTCACACACACACACACACGCACGCACGCACTCACTCACTCACTCACACACACACACACACACACACACACACACACACACACACACACACACACACACACACACACACACACACACACTAAGGGTGACCTTTATGTGTTATCACAATATATTATGGTAATATTGTGATGGCAATAAAAGTGACAGTAAGATCTACTTATTCTCTTTATGGCTGTCACAGCGTGGCTCCTGAAAATCAAACCTATTGTAATACACTTCTACAGTCACACAATGATGCTATTTATATCAGTAGACTGTAGAAAGTAACTTCATTTAATGATATTTTCAAATGAATTTATATTTATGGATGCAAACAGTAGAGAAACTAGTAAAGTAATAATCCTGACAACATGGACAGTTTTAGGGGGTTTCAAACATAACCAGTTGGAATTTATCATAACAACAATAAATTGGAATTCTTAGATAATTCTAAATAAATTCATGAAATTTATCGCAATAAATGATAAGCAGTGAGTTAAATGCCCAACCCTGTGACACACATATACAGTAGGTGCATATTCAGAGATCTGTTTCCTCACCTGGACCTCTCTCTATGCCCATGTAGCCTGGGGGGAAAAATCAATGACTCTACAGGAGATGAAGGTTCGAATTGTGTCTCAGACTAGATGTAAAGCTGCGTTTCCAGACCTGAGTGATAAGATGCTGTGTGCAGGCGGTCCTGCTGGAGGAAAAGATTCCTGCAACGTGAGTTTCAGCATTTATATAAAAGCTAACATGCAGAATGTCAATTTGATCTAAAATGGAGCGAATGAGGTTATGTGGAGAACATCCACAAATTTTACAGATTAAGTCAAACTGGTTCGTTGTGAAAACATAAAACCATCTGCTAAAAATATGGAAGCTGCCAGTGTGCGACTCAGAAGCAGACAAACTAACATCATCACAGTGTGTCATTTTTCAGCATCCACCAGGAGACCATGGCAGTCCACTCATGTGCCGAACAGCCAGAGGCTTTGTGCAGGTGGGAATCATGAGCTTTCTCAGTCCGGATGATTGTCGTGCCCCAGACCGCTTTGGAATCTACACTCAAGTCTCCAGTTATATGGACTACATCAAGATATCCACTTATTTTGGCTAATATTCCAAGAAGCCAATCAAAATATCTGATGTATATCGACTCCTATGTCTAATTCGAAGACGTAGGAGGCCAAAGAAAGATGACCTGAAGAATCTCTACCTTCATCAGCTTGTCTCCTTATTCCTATCAAACCTTCCAGTTTATTAACTCTTCCTCACCCAGAGATGCACCTCAGTAAATTAAGTAATAAGAAATAACTTTAGTAATTCTATTCAAAAAGTGAAATAAATGTAATGCAAGTCTACTGATATGACAGTAGCCTTGCAGAAAGTCACTGATACCCTCCATAAGGTATTGCTAAAAAAAATCATTTAAAAAGAGAGTCTGTCCACAAAGATGCTTTTACAACTATTTAGAAAAAATGTGGTAGAAAAATGTGAGGCAGCAACAGAAATAATGGCAGGCTTGACAGAATTGTGATGTATTCGTAAGGCCCATTTAGCTCTACACGTATTGGACCAGAGTTCTGGGGAACAAGGTAGTCAGTCAAAAAGTATACAGGTACATCTAACAAAATGAGAATGTCATAAATAAAAACAATTTTTGTCACCCACTTCAGAAAGTACAAGTGGCGTCTCTGGTTCAGGAATCTAGTGCTTTGACTTTACATTATTATTAACTACTGTGACAGACTGGTGACCTGTCTATAACTCTGTTGAACATTAAAAATAACTTAACACACCGCATAAAACACAAATGAAAAATATGCAAATATATTAAATCAACAGACATTTGCTTATAGTCAAAAATAGGATTGTATGCTAAGACTACACATCAGATTGTGTAACAGATTTGCTTTGCTGCTTTGCACAGGAAGGATCTTCTGTCTTCCTTTTTTTTAATGATCTCTTGGAGATTAGTGGTGCATCCACTGCTAACAAAGTGGCTATGACTGCTGCCTTAAATTACATTGCATTTAAGCTGTTTTGTGCAGAGAAACATGATCAATATATTTCAAAAGCTAACTTTTTAAATGAGTAAAATTCATACATTGTACGTGCAAAATGCAGTTTTGTTGAAAATCTTTAGTGTTTTTGTCCTGTCAGGAAATGGAGGGTTTCTGATCCCTCAGTTGGATGTGGTCAGAACCTGCTTGAAGTATCTTTTCTCAGTAATTCAATATTGTTTTCTTCAGAAACCTTCTGTGGCTACATTGTTGACTCTGAACATAGGTAATATTGAAGAAGTAAAAATATTAGGTTAGATAATCTCGACTCAAACTACATGACTTGGACCATGCAAGGATTCCTCAATAATATTAATATTAATAATATTTTACAGTGGGTACTCAGTGTGCTGCAAAATCCACTGTTCAAAGAAAGCATTACAAATAATTAATAAGTACTTCTTTTAAAGGGGAAGTACTGTTTATTTTCTAGGCATAGAGTCATTTTTAACTATATTGCCTTCAGTTATTATAAAAATTATATATTTTAAATCATATAAATTTTACTTCCTGATTTAACACTTTCAAATTGGGTCTCTGGCGGCTCTTTAAAAACTCCTGCTCTTTCTGAAACTCCGTCTTCAGAGAGCCATCACACCTTTAACAAAGTTTTTACCAGCATTTTACTGAGAAGTAGCTCCTATAATGAGCTCCGCAGATGAGCAGTTCCACCAGGTGTTTGCTAATTGCTGCTGGCTAGTCTGAAGGAGCTGAGAGGAGGAGTCATGGAAGAGGGCTGCTCTGTGAGGCGGAAGTTTGGAAACTGCACTTCTGATTAGGAGCTGTGGCTCAAAGGAGGGCCCAGATCCACCCAGGTGTTTTGCATATCTCAATGGTTGCCATGAAGATAAAATGATTTCTCCAACACACATTAAAGAATCAAGGCAACACCCCAGACATGTTTTTGATGAGGATAACATTATAACATGATATAAAGCTCAAAAATCAATTTTACATGATACTGCCCCTTTAAGATGTGGTGGCACTAGACACATTTTTTTCTCCAGTAAAACAGAAAAAACAAGGGAAAGAAAATAGGAGCAGATGAAGCAAAGGATGTAGGAGGTGAACCCCAGACAGCAGCACTGTGGACTGAGACAGCAAACCTGCACCAGGCTCCTTTGTTTCCTATCTACAATGATTGTAATATGCTATCATATTAAATGAAGCTGCTACTATAATAACTATTATAATAAGCATGACAGATTCATTCTCCCCAGTGTAGCTGCAGAGGGAGAACAGCTTTCTGTTACTTTCTCCATAAGATCCTCAGGTGAGCTTCTGAACAGGTACAATCAGTTCTCATGAGGAAGCACAAGGATAGATAATCAGTCAATTAGAAACAAACCACACTCCAACAACCACATGACATCATAAAGTTGGAAATGAAGCTTTTTATGTATAAGGTCATGATCATAACAGCACCACCTCTTCACAGCACAGAGCCCAGGTGATGGTAGTTTTATTAGCCTTAATGTAATCAGGAGTTTGGTTCTAAACAGTCTTAAGAGTCATGAAAGTCAACATGAATGAGGGCTGAGATGCAGCCAAATGCTCTGTTGTATCAAATATGGACTATGAAACAGTTTATATCATTTTAGTGACTTAGTAAAATTTGACAGGTAAAATACATTCTCCTTTCATAAATACACACATGATTCAGATGAGAAAGCGTGTTTATGAACCAACTATCTTTAATTCTATAGAAAAGGTTTGTTGTGAGCCCAAAGTCCAGCAGTTCATCACAGGAGCTTTTATTGTCCATATTTTCCTCCAAATGAAAGGTACAACATTTCAGATGAAACCAACAAGGTTTATAATATGATGTTATGTACCTGAAAATGTTTTACGGACCAGAATAAAAACATCCTGCCCCAGAACCCTGCAGGGCCCCTCCAGAGGCAGCCTGTCCAATCGGGGCAGCAGCTAGACCTCCGTCTGCTCCGTCTGCTCCCTACAGGAAGCTGCTGCCACCTGAGCAGTCTGCTTGTTTCTGTCCGGCTCCGTCACTGAGCCGTCTGTCCGCTCACACTTCTTCTGCTGCTCTTCCTCGGCTTTCTGTTTCTCTGCTTTGGTCTTGAACCTCAGCCCATGACCTGGAAATCAGACAGCAGGGATCCTTAAATGGACAGAGTTGTGTGTCTTACAGTGACAGAGAAATTTTATAGCACTTTCAAGTAATTATGTTACCTTCAGTTATAAAATACTGCATATACACTCCTGATCAAAATCTTAAGACCAGTCAAAAAATTGCAAGAATTTGCATTTTGCACAATTGGATCTTAAGAAGGTTCTAAGTAGAGCTTCACAATGTTAAAAGAAGAAATCAGCGTAAGAGACAAAAACTTTTGAGCAGGGAATTATTTGAAAACTGCATTTACAATCAAACATGATTTTTTTCAGCTGATCAAAAGTTTAAGACCATAGCTCAAAAAACCCTCAAAACCCCCAAAACAGAAATCAAAGTGTCAAAAAAAACAACTCAGTAATGAGTAGCTCCACCATCTTGTTGATGACTTCAAACAATGGTTTAGGCCTGATGCCAGTGTTTCCAGGAGGCCAGTGGGAACGTTGCTCCAAGTGTTGAAGATCCTTCATGAAGGGCATCCACTGTCTGAAACTGATGTCCACTTTTGTAAACTTCCCTTGCTATTCATCCCCAAATGTTCTAAATTGGGTTTAGATGTGGGGAACATGCAGGATGGTCCTAAAGAGTGATGTTATTCTCTTGGAAGAACTCCTTTGTCAGGTGGGCATTGTGAACATTGTCCTGTTGAAAAACCCAATCACTACCACACAGACGAGGCCCTCAGTCATGAGGGATGCTGCCTGCTGCAACATCTCCACATAACCAGCTGCTGTTTGACGCCCTGCACAACCTGAAGCTCCATTGTTCCATTGAAGGAAAACGCACCACAAATCATGATTTTTAGAAGAAATTGTTGAGAATTTGTGACGATTTGTAGAACATTTTTAAAACAAAATAACAACAGCATTTTTATAACAGCAATGTTGCAACAATGTCAGCGTCCATTATGTGTGTGTAGGTGTGTGTGGGCAGTGGGAGGGAGATGATGGAATAGAAAGAGCATGTTTCTTTAAACTAGCTAGCTAACCAAGCTAGCTAACATTACTGTCTGTATTCTATTGTGCTGTGTATCATGCATGTGAGTGTGTGTATGTATGTGCATTTATTTATCCATAAATTCATCCATTCATTCATCTTCTTCCGTTTATCCGGCATCGGGTCGCGGAGGTAGCAGCCTAAGTAAGGAGGCCCAGACTTCCCTCTCCTCAGTCACTTGTTCCAGCTCCTCTGGGGAAATCCCAAGGCATTCTCAGGCCAGCTGAGAAACATAGTTCCAGCATGTCCTGGGGGTTCCCGGGGGTCTCCTCCCAGAGCGGGACGTTCCCAGAGCGGGACGTTCCCAGAGCGGGACGTTCCCAGAACACCTCAACAAGGAGGCGACCAGGAAGCATCCTAACCAGTTTCCCTAGTCACCTGAACTGGCTCCTCTCTATGTAAAGGAGCAGTGACTCTACTGAGTCCCTCCCGGATGACCGAGCTTTTCTCTCCAAGGAGAGCCTAGACACTCTAAAACTGAAACTAATTTCAGCTACTTGTGTCCGTGATCTCGTTCTTTCGGACATGACCCAAAGCTCATGGTCATAGATGAGAGTAGGAACTTAAACCGGTAAATCAAGAGCTTCACTTTTTGAATAAGCTCTCTCTTCACTACGACAGACTGGTCCAGCGCCGCTTCACTGCAGACGCTGCATCAATCTGCCTGTCCATCTCCTGCTCCACTAGGGGCAGGAGATCCTCCTCATCCCGGAGAAGGCACTCTATTCTTTTTCACCTCATTTATTTATCCAGTTATTTATAAAGCTATGAATTTTTTATTTATTTATTGAGATGATAAAATACAGAACATTGAACACATTGATCAACAGGTTTTGCATGTCATTCAACACACTCTCTCTTGGTTTTCTTATTTAGGGTGTCAGACGCACACAGACACACACACACAAATAATACACATGCACAATAAAGTAAGGGCAGTAATGTTAGCTAGCTTGGTTAGATGTTATTAGCTAACTCCAAAGAAGGCTGATAGGTTTATTTGTGACAATAACGCTGTCAAAGTACTTATGATTGACACACACACGCATGCACGCACACACACATACACATATTTGTGAGGTAAAATTAAAGATAATAATTATATGTAAAAAAGTTCTTGCATAAAATAATATTATTCAGGGGTGACACGTAGGTCTTAGTGTGTTTGGTTCACAAAAAAATGTTTTCCTGACAGTTACAGTTGGTAAGAAACAAAAATTCCCATTAAATTTCATAGGAAATGAATGCGAGTCCTTTTGGACCCACTTATGGGAGAATGGGGTAGTAATATAAAGCATGTTATTTCTTAAAATGTGTAAAAGGTAAAGAAAAAATTTGAATTGCATGATATTGATAACATGTTTGTTGAGGAATACCTGGAATATGAAGAGATTAAAACTTTTCATTACAAAGATATTGCAAAAAGATGACCTCATCGGGTCCAAAAGTACAAACCTTTTGGGTTAAGGAAATATTATGATGTAAACTTATTTCTAAAGTCAAGTATAGAAAAACATATCAACAGAATAACCTTGCATTTCTAACATTTTTCTATAGGTATCAATATAAGTGAATGTGCAGTTAAAACAGAGAACATATGGAAAAGTGGCCGAACAATGAATCGGTTAAACAGATGATTCACGGGTCACTGAAAGCAGTACAGCACTTTATTTGAGCTTCAATATTTACTATGTTTAGTTGTTTAGTCATTTTCTTCACAAACAAATATGTTGGAATTATGGTGATTTAAAAATAGTCCAACATGGGAATGATTTGAAAGATGAATTGTGTGAGAAAATTTTATGAAATCAAGTTGTTCTTGACTGAGATTTTATAAACCCAGTGATATTTTAGCAACACAACATTCAGTTATCATTATACTCACTTGGACAATCTGCCACCTCTTTGAAAGCCTTCTTCTTACAGCAGCCTCGACACAGACTGAACACACATTTATTTCCCTGCAGAGCAGGGACAGTCATTTTATGTAACTCTGGAGAAAAGACGATTTATGTTTGTGAAAGCAGACGTGTGGATTAGATATAAAACACTCAGGCTGTCAAACTCATTTCCTTTTTGGCCCATATCAAGATCACTAATGTCCTCAAAAGACTGATTGTGATTGTGGTGGAATTTACCAAAAAAAGTTATAAAAATGTTCAAATATCACTAAATATCTGTTTCTTATTTTTTAAAATTAAATCATATTGAACATATTTTCACATTGATGTAATTTAGCAGCATGCAGATAAAAACTCTTTGGATTTAATTGATAAAGTCAGATTTAAGCGTACAACTCTTAACTTAAAGGTTCTGTTAACGTCCAGCCAGGCCTTCAGTTTGACTCATCTGCTTACCTTTGGGTTGCCACATTGTTCACATTTGAGGTATTTGGCTACAAGTAGGGAGAAGGAAAACCATTTCAGATTTCTTGTTCTGTTGGTTGTGGTTTAAAGACAAATGAACTAAGGTAGGTAGACTCACGTTTCAGCTCAGGGCAGAAGTTTTTGTTGGGGTTGCGGGATCTTTTCTTCAGTTTGTTTTTGGACAGGCCTTCAGCTGCTCTGTCTGGGTCCTCCAGAGCTCTTTTCTGACACACGGTGCTCTTCACCTCAGCCTCCTGGCAGCTGCCGTTGGTCACCGCCGGCTTGGGCCTGGTGGATGTTGGTCGTTTAAAGCAGAACAGTGGAAAAGAAATGTGCCTATGAGAAATCCTCTTGTTGTTTGGTTACTTTACTGAGTGTATATCTGCAGTCATTCAGGCCGCTAACATGCTGGCAGCAGTAGAAACAGAGGAAGTGACTCACGGTGGTCTGACGTACGGTTGGCAGATCCAGTGAGGCAGCGGCAGACACCCGTCTTTCTCATCCCCACCAGAAATCTCCTCCTACATTGAGACGACGAGAACCAAAGAACTAAGAACCAGAATCATTTCAAATAAAGAAATAGGTCTGCGATAAATGATAATATTGTTGTTTTGAGAACATTTTTAGATAATATACTGATAACGGCAAAAGTCTGTCTTCTTAAAGACCAATAAAATGTAGTTTTGTAAAGAATCCTTTATTCTGGGACTGGAAGATATTTTAAATATGAGTCCATGTCAGGACGCCCACACACATACACAATCGCTAACCTAATTTTTATTGCATCTTAAACTGACGCGGTTCATCGTGGGTCCACACGCAATGTTCTTGCTTCAGTTAACATATCCATCCTAGCCTGTTATTTTCAGCTCCAAACATTTTCCTGGTTCTGTTTCCAATCAGGATCGTTTCCAGACTGTGGCCACCAGGAGAGAGTCATGTGATGACAGTGATGTCATTGGAATGTACTGAGTGTTTTCTATTAAATTGAGTATTATAGTTTTGATCACAAGTTTATCTATTTATATATATATATATTCGTTTTTTTCTTGGTATTTATTTTTACTTTGTTTGCTTTAAGAGTTTGCTCGAGTTAGAATGAATTATTTTGTTGTTTTTGCTTGCTAGTTTTTTGCGGTGGGCGGAGCCTGTGGTTTTAAAAGCAGGACTCTGTACCACTTTGAGTCAGTCTGTGATTAGACTCCAGAGAAGACACACTGAAGGTGATGGACTCTTGCATTTAAGGTACTGCTGTTTGTTTTTAACCTGCCCTGGACGTCCTTTGTACATGTTCTGCACCTCACTGATTTGTTCACCTCAAGAAAAGATGAATACATTTCACTAAAGAGATCTCCGACCTTGGCCAGTCTTTTATGTTTGACCAACTCATAATAGAACCCGGTCACACAACCATCGGCTTTAACAATTAATAGGAAACAAAAGATGAAAAATGTGTATGATGACATTAGCAGAACCAGCATCAGATGGTCCTCACAGGTCACATTAGCATTTGTTGATGCCATTTGCTCTGACATAACTCTAAATCTCCTGGTGTGAATGTTAGCCAGGATGGGAAGAATCAGGGCAGAAGCAGCAACATTGTGGCTTTTAGTTAGGGATGTGCCAATCAGGTTTTTTTCTCCCGATACCGATCACCCCTGAGGGCCGATCCCCGATTCCGATCACATAATTATTATTTATTTATTTTTTATCATAAACACTACCATTACATTATGTAGAAAAAGGAACCATGAATTCACCTTAATTTAGACAAAAACTTGTTTTTAATAACTTTTCCAAGAAGAAAACTAAACAAAACAGGCATTGTGCAAA